>JAJOZX010004874.1:17500-147500 GCA_023014485.1 Bathynomus jamesi | reverse complement strand
ATAATCCCCGCAATTTTCAGGAAAATAGTCCAAGTGGGACCACAAAAAGTGCATTTTTATGGACATGCGCGACCCATGAGCTTTGAAAGCTTCCATCAAGTTTTCGACAACGGACTCGTATTCTGGACTTCTATGCTTGCCAAGAAAATCAGTGACAACTGATTTGAATGCCTGCCAGGCATTCTTCTCAGTTGGAGTCATTGCGTTTTCGAACTGAGTATCCTTGATCAAAGTTCGAATTTGAGGACCATCAAAAACCCCAGCATTTAGTTTAGCATCAGATATATGAGGAAATGAAGTGGTGGGAGCAAAATTTTTGTTGGTGGTACAAGGGGCACTGAAACGACATTATGCGACCCAGGTTCAAAATTCTCTCTGGATGCCCATTCACGCTGTGCATAATGCTTCTCATCCGCTCGGCTATCCCATTTGCAGAGGAAACATGGGTATTTTGTGTATCCCCCTTGCATTCCCAATACAAATGCCACAATCTGAAAAAAAATGAAAATATTTAAAGAATTTAAAGAATTTGTTCTATCAGATAAAAAAATCTATGCATTGGACTGTATCACTTCTGTGGGGAAGTTAAGTGTTCTTATACGCTCTCAAATAACCTTTGGAAAAACAACATAGTCAATAGCAATAGTTTACTTATGATATTAGTATTACCTTCAAATCTCCACAGATCCTCCAGTTATGTTGGTCGTATACGAGAGCATCCAGTAAAATTTTCATGTTATCGTAGTTCTCAGTAAGTTGTACGGAATGTGCTACAGGGACTGATGCAACCCTATTCCCAATGTTGAGAAGTACTGCTTTCAAACTTCGTTTAGACGGGTCTATAAATAGCCTCCATTCTGATGCGTTATATGGCAGGCCCAAGGATTCGATTAGCCCCTCAACATTGCAGCAGTACACTAAGGAAGAGGTATTTTCGTGCACTGCAAAAAACTTGCCGAATTCTTCCTCTCGTTTCCTATACCAGGAGAATGTTTTTCCCGGAGCCAGCAAGTTGTCCTCTCGAAGTCGTGAGCCCAAGATCTCGGCAGCTAATTTGGAAAGTCCTAAATCCCTGGTAAGATCATTAAGTTTGGCCTGGTTGAGAGGCCTCGGCTCATTTGAAGCGGTATTTTGAGGTATATACGACTGGGACTGGTCATTGGCATTGGTCATTGATTCATCATCAGAATCATCGAAGTCCAGGGTTTGAGGTGGGTCGGGTATTGGAATTCCAGGACCATGGGGTACAGGTCTCATAGCAGAAGGAATGTCAGGGTATACAACAATGTGTTTATTCTTCTTGTTAACTCCTGAAAATAGAAACACAGAAACATGGATATAAAACTTGCATATGAAATAGAAGCAGCATTCAGACAGTGGCGGCTCGTGAGGGAAGGCTGCGGTCTGTAAGATATGAAATAGGTCGATGGAGTCTGTATATTTTCTTTCTTTTTCATTCATATTGTCCCTTCGGGGACAATATGAATGAAAAAGAAAGAAAATATACAATCATTGTATATGTAAATGTAACTTGTATAACAATATGTATGTGTAAATGTATTTTCTATAACAATATGTATATGTAAATGTATGATTACCATTATGGTGAATATTATGCTATATATGGTGAATATTACATTATGGTGAATATTATGTCACGTTTCATACGAGGATTTCAAAATATTTAAGAAAAATAAATTTATAAGCCCACCTTGGAGGTTTGCCATGCAGAAATAGCAATCTGTCACGTGATCCTTTCCTTCTCTCCAAATCATGGGAATTCCAAAAGGCAAAGATTTCGCTCTGCCTTTGCTCCATCTTCTCAAATTTTCAATGCACGTCTTGCAGCACATATGAGGGGCGAAATTTTTGTCCTGGTCCCCTAGCTTAATTCCAAAGTATGCTCTATACATTGTCTTCACAAATTTAGTGATTTGGGACTGGTTATTTGGCATGGTAACCGTCCCACATATGTAGCAGAATCTATTGGGATCATTTTTACACGCTCTATTCATTATGAAATATTTTATCTATATGCCTGAAAAGTAAAAAAAGATATTATACAAGTGAAACAAGTGATGATAGATGTTACTGTTCCAATTCCGCTTTGACAAAATCACGAAAAATTCTATTTTACTTATGAGGCTATAGCCGGATAACCTGAGCTGATTGAGAAAAACGGATTGCAGATTCGAAATCAGCAGAAAAAACTCTATAAGAATCACTTACAAAACCCTTGACAGCAAAATTGATGCATACCAGTGTAATTAATACTTTACATGAAATGTGCATGACTGGGCCTTATAAGCTAATTTAATTGTAAATTGCATAATTTATTAGAGGTAATATCCGCATAACATCCGCAGTCAGAAGTGCGGATGCGGATGTTGAAAATGACGCGAATATCCGCATATGCGGATGCGGATATCCGGTCCAACACTAAATTTTATATATATATATATGGGGCGTCACGAGTTCGAGGGGCGAACTCGCTACATTGGCGATTTTTGCGATTGTTCCATGAATGAATAGTTCAACCCTACCCCTATCACAGACAACGTGGTATAATTAAATATCCCCCCCCCTCGTCCACTCAAGATGTAGTTATTTTCAATGCGTGTATTTGTGCTATGTGCCCCTCGTACAAAATAGCCACAAAGTTTAAACGTGTCTATTTCAAAACTGGTTTGGTGAGTTCCCCCTTGTACTCGCGACGCCTCATATACAGTATATATATATATATATATATATATATATATATATATATATACACAGTATATATTCAAATAATGGAATTATAACATTTTTTCGACCTCACCAATAACTTTCCAACTCGAAAACTACAGTTTTACTAAACACAATTTATATATACACACTGTATATTAATTTTGAAGTCTAGGCATCAGAAGGTGATTTATATTCCGGATAATAGCAGTTGTCAGTAAATAAATGGAAGTTATAAGAACAGAGAAAAAGGAATCGAGGAAAATTTTGATATTTGCACGTAACAAGAAAGCATAATTGTGAAGCAATTTCGTGAAGGCATTAATTATATCTGCACCGCATGTGTGTGCCACAACCTCGTGTGTGCTATATATTTTTTTTACCTGAATTTTGATAAAACTCTGACTTAAATGGTTTGCATTATCAATAAAACGCAATAAAAAGCTAAGGTGGACGATTAGTAAAATCAAACGTTTTATTTAAGTTTTATAAACGTTTGGGGCGCTTATACTAAACGTCCCATTTCTTGCTGGTTGTACAGTTACCTCGTCGAAAATTATATAAGCTACGATGCAAAAAAATGATAATGAGATGAATGGAACGAAAGTAATGAAATAAATTATTTAAAAAAATAAGAAAAGTGAACGTTGTGTGCTGTACTTCTGCAGGAATAAAATGCGCTAAAAAAACAAATTACCTAGTTAGATATTTGCCAACGAGCCTATTCCATTGATTTAACTATGAAATGATTTCACAACTACGCTTATTTTTGTAGTAATAAACATTTAAAGCGTTAGCGCAGTTTCCCAACTGAGGTGCCAAACTTCGGAAAAATTACAAACATAACTGAAAATTGAAACGTCACTTAAGATGTGTAAATTTCAAATATATCAAAACATTCGCCATTTATTACGACCAAACGGGAACTGTTTGGGATCAGCTTGAAGTTACGTGGTGTTCGGAGAGCTACAGTGGGATACGAAAATCCCCCGGAATGCCTCGGAAAAGGAACAGGTGGCATTGGGGTGCCTCGAGCCAGAAAAGAACGGAAACCACTGAGCTAGAGGGTGTAATCTTAGGGTGCGTGTTTGGATTTGAATTTGGTTGGGTGTTAGCACTTACAAAGGAAGATAATATTAAATATTTAAGAAATTACTAAAGAAACTATTTTCAAATCTGAACTCATTAACGATGTTAATTTAATATGTTCAAAAACTGCTTAATTCATATTTAATTAAATAAACTGAACCACCAAAATTAGTGTTTAGAACACGAATGAATAGGTTTCAATAAAATAAATATTTCAACATACATGTTTTAAAAAACTTTACTAACTACCTTCAGACACTATCTCGACACGTTCCTGCGTAAAGTTCCTGACCAGCTATGCGTATACGAGGGCAGGATGAAAGTTAAAAGCTACTCTCTCATTCAGCAAATCCCCCGAATGAGCCGGAATGCTGCGGAAAGTTCGACCCTGAACAGTTATTCAAACTTAAACAAAGTATGAAGTCGTATTTAAAAGATTATAAACTCCTCTAAAACAAAATGTTACAGGTGTGTATATACTCGTATTTTATTAAAATGTTACTTACTAAGATTCTCGGTTCTTTTCAGTTTTATGAAGTGTAAAATTTTTAAGTAAAAATACATTTTTTTAGTGTAGTTTTATTCGCTAATTTAAAAAATAACATTTCTTTTTTGGAGAAACGAAAAAAATTATAATAATTTGCGTTCAAAGTACTAAAGAGTACACAAGCGTCAAGTTTTGCAAAGATAAAGTTCATATGAATCATCCTACTGTGGTTGATTGCAACAACTTTTTAAGAGAGGTAAGTTCCCTAGATGAGAAACTAAACTAATCTTAACTATACCTAACCTAATTTAACCTAACCTAACCTAACGACCAAACCTAACCTAACACAACCAAACCTAACCTAACCTAACAACCATACCTAACCTAACCTAACACAACCAAACTTAACCTAAAGTAATTTAAATAGTTTTCTTACATGTTCCAGGTTTGTGCCGAGGCAATTCTAAAACAACCAATGAAAATCGGAGGTTCAAACTACACCGTTGAAATAGATGAGACGATACTTGCACGAAGGAAAAAAAAAGAATAGTACTTTAAAGGCAAATTTTTATAATTTCTTTTCGTTTCTCCAAAAAAGGAATGTTATCTTTGAAATTAGCGGATAAAACTACACTAAAAAAAATGTATTTTTATTTAAAAACTTTTACAGTTCATAAAACTGAAAAGACCTTATACCTCTTCGCTAAATACGAAGTTTCACCTTATTTATTTATTTATGGCTTTCCTTTCGTTCGTATCACGCAGAAAATGTTTAAATGTATTTTTGTTGAAATGCGAGACAAATATACAAAACCGGAGAGCAAATACATTTTGTTTTAATAAAGAAATAAATTATTAAACAAAATGGATGGGTAATTTCTGCAATTGGCCGCAGAAGGGTTAATTTAAGCACCTTTTAAGAATTTAATGCACGTTGTTGCATGCCCAATTTAATTTACATTCTCTTTCTCTCTCTCTCGTTCTTATTATGCAGGTGGAAACTGGGATCTTTTCCATTTGACTGCCGCCATTGAAACATAATTAAACTTTTTGTATTTTGTATTTTAACTGAAATGTCTTGATGATACAAAATAAGTTACTTTATAAAAAAGCTTTTCTTAATTTCCCCTTCAAATTTTGTTTCTTATAAACAATTTTAATTACTTTCAAGATCCATGCTTAATTTTTAAGTTTTAATCGTGTACTCAGAAAAATAAGGGGATCACCTGAAGATCAGGGCCTCCAGCCTTCCTTAGTTAGCTTTATAAGGCTAACTAACAAAAATATCACGACCTAACCTAACCAATCGTCAAGGTCGTACAGTTGACCTAACGATTGGTTAGGTTAGGTCGTGATATTTTCGTTAGTTAGCCTTATAAGGCTAAGTAAAGAAGGCTGGGGGCACTCACCTCTTATGTTTCAATGGCGGCAGTCAAACGGAAAAGATCCGAAAACTGCATATGTAAACTTTAAAAATTAAATAAATAAAAATTTTACCGTAGAACTATGCATATACACCCACACCCACACCCACACACACACACATATATATATAATATATATATATATATATATATATATACTACTTACTTTTAGATAGTTCTAGAAGGTTCGAACGATGGTTCATGATCGACATGCGGTCGACCCCCTCATTTGCGAGATTTGGTGGAGGAGGGAACTGGTTTCCGCTCTCCTCCTGCTCCAGATATGGTTGGTCAGGGACTTTGCACGTGAACCTGTCCAGCTGATTCTTCAAATTATTCAGGTTGGTATGTTGGAGGTTCCTCGGTTCTTTGGGCATGACATTAAAATGTACTTGGAGGGTATTTTCCATCCTCGTTTTTATGGCCACCTTTTCCACTGCCACTAGAATTGCTGCAGCTGCCTCTTCTCTCATTCCACTGTGTTTCTATTTCGTCTCTAAAGATAGGACATATCTCTCGAGTATTTTCCATATGTATACCATTGTGTACCGCTCGTGTCTTCTTTCTAGAGAGTAGAATTTCAGGCACTGTAGTCGAGACTAGTAGTCTTCATCTTTCGTTTCCTCTCTCTTAGACATAAAAGTCTTTTGTATGGCTTCTATGTCTGCAATGTCTCGTTTCGGTATAGGCTTGTCAGTACTGAGCAATACATACTCAATTATTTATAGGGCTAAGTTCGTCCATAATTTCAGCATGATGTTTGCTTTTCTGCTGTGAAAGTTCTTCCAAATAATTCCCATTATTTTAATAGCTGTTGCGATTTTAATGTTATAGTGCTTTCTGAATTCTGCATCCGATTACACTATTACTCTAAGATCCCTGATTTGTGGGTTTGGTGTTACCTGTTTGTTTGCAGTGTTTTGTACCCTTTATTCTGCAGCACCTTGTTGTCACCATATCTTATAAGTTAGAATATATCTTCGTTGAACTTCATATTGTTGTCTTCCGCCCACTTGAATAATGTTTCAATGTCGTTTTGTTTTTCTGTGTCACCTCCATTAGACATTTCTTTGTATCTGCGTCAATGTCTGCAATATTATTATGAACAGCAAGGTAGCTAATATTACACCTTGTGGGACAGAACTCATGAATTTTGAGACTTCAGATTTGACTCCATTTACTACCACTCTTTGCGTTCTTTTGGTCAAAATTAAATATCCATCTTCCAAACTTTCCAGTAATTCCTGTATTCTTAATTTTGTGTGCTATAATTCCGTGATCACATTTATCGAAGGCTTCAGCAAAATCAATATATATTATATTTATAGTGACCTCAACACAATGTTTCCAGCGTTTTCTCTCGGTGGTTTAACAACTGTGGTAAATTTGGTTCTCGTTGGTAGCAAGCAATTTTCCCTCTAATTACACGTTCGGACACTTTATAAGGTGAGAGGTGAGAGCTACTGGCCAATAATTCTTAGGCATTGCTCCGTTACCTCCTTTTAATAAAGGTGCAACGTTCGCGTTCTTCTCCATTATAAGTAAAGAGGCTTCGCAATATTCTCTTTACATTTCTTAAGAAACGTGACACTTTCTTATTTGCGATAAAGCTTTAATTAAGTCTCTTTGCAACAACTCTAAATCTATCAATAGATTCGTGTCCGAACTTGTTCTTCGCTGATTTGGATTAATGTCAAAGAATTCATCGGGATATTTTACTTTTTACTCGGACACACACACACACACACCACACACACACACACACACACACAAATATATATATATATACACACACACACACACACACACACACACACAAATATATATATATATATACACACACACATAATATATATATATATATAAATAATTCCTTCATAAATTTTACCAGTGAACTAAAAAAATACCGTACATTCCTTCCTCTTTTCACATTTAACTTTAATGAGTTCAAACTCTCATTTTTTTTCTCACGCTGTCTCACGAACATTTTTTTTTCATTCGTCAAAGCGTTTCATGCGTTGAAGGGAAAGTCTCTTTTCAAAACGAAAATGCGTAAAATTAAAAATAAAAAGTTTCATTCGCTCTTTTAACGTTATTGGGATTTTTGCAATTTTGTCACGGAGACACAATAAATCAGACAGGACACCCATACAATGTAGCTGACAATTTGAACTTTCATTTTGCTCTCTCTCTCTCTCTCTCTCTCTCTCTCTCTCTCTCTCTCTCTCTCCCCCTATATATATAATATATATATATATATATTACACACTTACAAAGAAAAATGAAAAGCGATTACATGTCCTTTCGTGTATTTAGCAATACACATCATTTTCTGACGAGGTGTATTGCTAAGTACACTAGGGTGTATTCCTATGTAAAATTGAATTTTAAGAGGGGCTCGTATTTTGCAACTTTTGCGAAAAATCGCATTTAAGTGTTCAAAATCGCACTTTTTGTCGAAAAATGGGATTTTTTGCCAATTTCGAAGACTTGGTAGCCTCAAATGACCTCTGTATGTTCCGTATTGTTCACATTCACCCTTAAGCATTTCTAGGGGCAGACTTGGACCCATTTATGATCAGACAAAGTAGTTCATAACCCCTAAAATAACCAAAATCACCCAAAATGGCCCAAAACTAAGGAATTGTATGATTTTTAGTCTCCTATACACCACATTTCGCGGCTGTTCTCTTCATCAGGCAGAATCTTTTTGTTCTTCTTTCTTGGGCTTGCATTTTCTTTTTTTTAGAAACGCCTCATTTTTTATTTATTTTCTTTTCGGCATCACTGAGTGTGATGACAGCTGCCCCTACCTTTCCGCAAGCTGCTGTGACGTTCAACCTTTTTTTTACAATTGCAATTCTTCTTTAATATTTGTGTAAGTCCCTCCTCCACCACCCAGCTTGTAATAATATGCTGGTCAACTGAATGTTTTGAGATTTTTTCTTCTGAAAGCATCTTGATTTGTCTAGCAGGTCTTGTAGAGATCTAAAACATGTTCATAATGTCTTGCTTTGACTTGAAAACTGGCAACAATTCTCTGTGATCGATCCTAGCACGAACAAAACCATCTCTTCTCTCTTGCCCATACATTGCATGAGCTGCAGCTGAAACTTCCTGGACTGCTCTTTCACAGCTTTGAGTGTGAACTGAGAAGTTCTCAACTTCAAGTGGAAACCTGAGAAGCTCCTCAACTTCTCCTCTTGACATCTTACAAATGAAGAGTGGCTCATACAGTGTCTCCTTATCCCAATTAATCAGAGTAATTGGAGAAGTGGCATCAAAATTCAGTTTAGGGCTTCTATGATTTCTCAGACTCATGTCTCCATACTCAGACTTACCTCTGATCTTCTTGATCATCTCAACCCCCCCCCCCCATGCCCTCTCCTCCTCACTACACAGGATAGAGGCAATGAGGTTCCCACTGTGAGCATGATATGCTCCACGAACTATCACATGAGTGATTATGTTCCTGACTTCAGAGGTCTGACTTCTCAGCAGTCCCAGAGCGGTCACAATATGGTGAGGTCGATACCTCATGTGGTGCTTTACCTTGATCTCAAAATACATCTTGAACTAGAAGTCCAGGCAGAACTTCAGCAGCACCTACAGCTTCTTCAACATCTCCCCTTTCAGACCATACTGCCTCATCCACAGCATCAACAGAGCCTCACCTGTAGTCACCAGCGTGACTGATTCAGTGGGCCACACTTCAGACCAGCAACTTCCTTGCTCAATTCCCCTGTCTTGAGAGTTTTCATCAGTAGGTAGCAGTTCTTCTGGTCAGTGCTAAGGTTCTGTACAATGTCTTCTGCCAGTTCAATTATATCTTCTCCTGGCAGAGCCTTGAAGCTAAAGTTGACAGGTATGTCATTGATCTTCTCCAAACGTTTTCCTATTGGGCCACTGAACCCAGGCTTGTGCGTGTAGGGACCATCAAGCTTGATGATCATGTGCCTGAGGCTGAGTTCATTAATATGTAACTGGCATATCAGCCAGTGACACTTGTGACCTAGCAGTCTCTCCAAGTGAGTGATGGCTCCTCCATCAGGTCCTGTGTTTGTGTTGGTGGAGTCACCACCAAGGACCACAATAGTACCTTTAGCACCATGAGCACTAATCCACTCAAACAGAGCATGAGCTACCTTCAGTGCAGGTTTCTCATTTCCTTGAGGTTCTTCTGGTGTACAATGGAAGAGCTACTTCCCCTCAGGTTCCCAGGCAACACTATAGTGCTCTTCAGTTGTAATATCAGGATGGAAGCGGCCAGTTTCTTCTTTGTACCTCATGATCTTTTTCTTCTTATCTTGTTTTCCATCAAAGAAAATTCCCTTGATCTCCTCTCCCTCTGTCCTTTTCTCCAGGGCCTCCACCGAGGTACCTATTACAGACTCCTTGCCCCTCCACATCTTCATCCTGTCAACAGCTAGATATGCCTTATCAGCAGATAGATGGCCAGCTTTGATGAGATCTTGCAAGAAACCACTTGCGATGGCTGCTGCAGGAGTGTTTGTCACCTTGAACCTGACTGCAGCCGCAGCAGTGTGAGATATCCATGTAGTTCCTCCTGGCAGAGGTGGAGACTTTGCCAGTGTTGACACTGGAGCTTGTGCCTGGTGCAGTACTGGAAAAATCTGTGTCAGCGTAGGAGCTGCTCTGCCTCGAGACTCTTGCAAGGAAGTCAACTCATCTTCATCATCATCACCATCATCAGCTCTAACAGTAGCTCCTTTTCTTCTTCCTCTTTTCTGTTTCTCTTCTCAGCTGCCTTCTGTTCTTCCTCCTTCCTTTTAGCAGCCTTCACTTGCTTCACTGCTTCCTTCACATCAACAGGTGCCATCCGGAAGCCAGAAACTTCTGAGGTTTTGATCCTCTGGTAATGGAGCCACTCTAGCTCTAGCTTTGGAATCTTCTGAGGCAGAGGACAGTCACAGTTGACATGAACTCTAGCAGCACAGCCAGAGCAGCCAGATGCCTCAGTTCCTCAGAGAGTGATATCATGTCTGCAGGTTGTTATGTCAAACAATGTATCAAGTTCAGATATTCTCTTCTCTCTCTTTGCAGCCTTCACTCTGCCATTCACTAGGTCAATCATTTCATTCCACCTGAGAAGAAACTTCCTGGCAATGGATCTCTCTTGAATGATCACAGGAGGAATGAACTTGGCATTGCTTTTGCGCCACTGTGCCAGTACCAGTGATGACAAGTTCTTGGCCAAACCTTGCAGAGGGTACTGAGCTCTCTTCATATCATCTAGAAGCAGCTTCTCTTCCTGGAGGAGGATTCTTCTCTGAAACGCAGCGCTCCAGGTTGGAACTTCTGTGGGAAATAACTGCTTGCCTGGACCCACCAGATCACTCAGCTTTGAGCCAGAACTTTTTCTGGTCTTTCGTCCTTGCTTAGCCATGGTGGCTACACAATCTTCACCAAGCTTTATATCTGAAACAGAAAATTATCACAGTGAAACTCTAGTAGCCTATAACAGCTGTTACAATAGTTTTGTTTGGTAAGAAACCGGTCTGTTACATTTGTACTACAGTGTATGTCCTGCACAGCTGTTCTGTACATAACCAGAAAACGAAAAAGTGGAAATTTGAACACTTAAACGTGATTTTTAGCAAAAGTTCAAGAAAACAAACCCCCTCCTAAAATTTAATTTTACATAGGAATACATACTGCCAATCTTGAAATTCGCGCTTCAATAAGCATGATACACCCTAAAGTACACAGAATACCTTGGAATTACTTTTCATTTTTCTTGTGGGTGTTCATCATTTATTTATTTCACGTGTAATTGTGAAATTGATCCCATATATATATATATATATATATATGGGAATGAACTCAGAATGGTCCCCTGAGTTTTTTATGATACACCCAGACAGTGCATGGAACAAGGAACTCTTCTGGGATAATTAAATCCACTATAGTCCGAATAAGTAATGGTAAATGACAAATACCATAGTTTTTCTTTTTCATGATTCTAGCCCGACGTGGGCAACGGGTCACTCGCAAAGAGGTCCCATAAATATAGCATCCCTCACCAGCTATCTGCAAAGCAGACAGGATCCAGCTTTGGGACATGGATCTAGGGTTTAAAGCAGCCTAGCACTGCTACATTTAGAAGCTCAAGGCTGCTTTAAACCCTAGATCCATGTCCCAAAGCTGGATCCTGTCTGCTTTGCAGATAGCTGGTGAGGGAAGCTATATTTATGGGACCTCTTTGCGAGTGACCCGTTGCCCACGTCGGGCTAGAATCATGAAAAAGAAAAACTATGGTATTTGTCATTTACCATTACTTATTCGGACTATAGTGGATTTAATTATCCCAGAAGAGTTCCTTGTTCCATGCACTGTCTGGGTGTATCATAAAAAACTCAGGGGACCATTCTGAGCTCATTCCCATCTTGAAACAGACATGTTATGTGCCTTGAAAAGTGGACGCTGAATTCTGCCAGTTGAGGTTTAAGTTTTGGTTTTTGGCTAAAAATATAATAGTTACCCCTTTTTCTTTGATGTATTCAATCTGACGTGAAGACAGCGAGTCTTCTGCTTATATTAAGCTTCTAAATGTAGCAGGGCTAGGCTGCTTTAAACCCTAGATCCATGTCCCAAAGCTGGATCCTGTCTGCTTTGCAGATAGCTGGTGAGGGAAGCTATATTTGTGGGACCTCTTTGCGAGTGACCCGTTGCCCACGTCGGGCTAGAATCATGAAAAAGAAAAACTATGGTATTTGTCATTTACCATTACTTATTTGGACTATAGTGGATTTAATTATCCCAGAAGAGTTCCTTGTTCCATGCACTGTCTGGGTGTATCATATATATATATATATATATATATATATATATATATATATATATATATATATGTATTATATATACACAGAGGGTGAGTCAAAAGTCTCCATACATAGGCAAAATGGTCATGATAAATAAATGATTATTTATTTTTTATTTTTTTGCAGGTGATGTGCTGAGATGCCTTTGTCCCAAGAAGAGCGTATAGAGATCATTGTTCTGGCAGGATCAGGAAGCTGTCGCAAGGTTGCCGAGGATTTTAACAGGAGACGCCCCCGGCACGCACATCACACACGACACCGTTGCCAAACTCATTGAGAAGTTCAAGAAGACTGGAAGTGTTGCAGACCAACCGAGAAGTGGCCGTCCACGAACAGCCACCGATGAAGGCACAGCGACCATGGTGCTGGCAGCGTTCGCAAAGAGTTCCCAAAAAAGCACTCGACGGATGTCTGCAGAATGCGGTGTCAGCCAAAGGAGTATCGTCCGCATTATGAAAAAGCACAGATGGCATCCATACAAAATGCAAATGTTGCAGTATCTTAGCGAAGACGACCCGGACAGGCGGCTGGAATTCTGTGAATGGGCAAGAACAAATGTGGACGAAGACACGGAGTTCTCGGCTGGCATCCTGTTTTCAGATGAAGCCAACTTTTATGTTCATGGAGAGGTTAATCGTCAAAACGTACGTTATTGGAGTGATGACAACCCGCACTGGATGAGTCCCTCAAAGACGCAAGGCGCTGGAAAAGTGATGGTGTGGTGCGGGATATGGGGCAACACAATTGTTGGCCCTCTTTTCATTGACACCAATCTGAATGCCGAAATGTATCTAAACATGCTGCAAGACACAGTCATGCCGTCCCTGCTGAACGAGGACGGGGGATTTCCAGCGTACTTTCAGCAAGACTGGGCGCCACCCCATTACGGTATCTGCGTGCGCCAGTGGCTGGATCAGCAATTTCCGGGTCACTGGATTGGTCGCCGTGGTCTCGTGGAGTGGCCTCCGAGGTCCCCAGACTTCACCCCCCTTGATTTTTACTTGTGGGGGCACTTGAAGGCCATGGTGTACCAGGTGAAAATACAAAACACAGACCACCTAAAGGAACGCATTCGTGATGCGTGTGCACGCATAACACCAGACGTGTGTTAACGCGCGTTTGCCATGACTGGGAGGAACGCATCCGTATGTGCATTCAGTATAATGGTGCCCACATAGAGTATATTTTGCGACTTACAATTGATTGCATGATAAAGTGACCATTTTGGCTATGTATGGAGACTTTTGACTCACCCTGTGTGTGTATATATATATATATATATATATATATATGTGTGTGTATATGTGTAATCTGGTAGGAGTTTCGTGCGTTCATCCCTTCTCGCACGGAAATCCGGCTCGTGCCTCTACTCCTGGAACTGGTTTGGAGAAGGAGGGAGTTGCTTTCTCGATCTCTCCATTTCACTGCCAGTATCCTCTGCTTTTCTGGACTGTCTAAACATTCTGCCTTTACTATTGTTCAGTGTTATTTTGACGGTTATAAAATTCAGATTGAAATTAGGACCAGTTTTTAATAATTTTCTGTGTAAATCTCTTCTTTCCAATACGTTCAAATTCAGTTTATGTTATCTTTCCCAGTTGGTTGGTTAGTTGTTTGAGTCCATTGATTTTGGCTGTAAATTTTTCCTACATTTCTTCCAACTGACTAATTTCTTTTTTTTTTATAGAAACGGAAGTTAAACGAAGCAATATTCCAGATTTGGTGTGATCATTGTTTTTAGCAAAGGTTTTATTAAATTTTTGTCCTTTCTTTTAAAGGTTCTCAGTATCTGTCCAAATATTCATTTAGCTTCGTTTATTGATATCCTATTTAGTGTCTCAAATGTCGTAACGCCGGTTTCCGTTAATCATCGAAGTTAAGTGATATTAAGGATAGGTGGTAGTTGGATGGGGGACCCTCTTCCGCGTCCAGATGATGTAGCGACCAGCATTTCGAATCCCGCATAAAGCCGTAAGTTCTCTCGATCGTATGACCTTAATGTCGCGAAGGAGAGTGAACAACACCTTTGAAAAAAGATCCACAAAAAATAACTTTAAAAATATATCAAATAGCCGCATTGATATAATGTAAATTTAATTTATTTTAATACTTATTCTACAAAAGTGAAGCATTTTCTTTTTAAATAACTGAAATTTAACAATTATTCTTAAAATTAAATCCATTGTGAAAATTGTCACACCTATGCTGAACATACCTGAACAAATCCATCGACATAAAAGTAATTAATTCTTAAAGTTATATCTCTAATACCAGTATGTTACTTAAGTATGCTGTACATTTACTGGCATTATAGCATGCACTAATTTGTGTGTTTAAGTAGTAATAAAAAAATTGGGAGCTATTGAAGAATAGGGACCCCGGCCTTCTTTAGTTAAGCTTATAAGGCTAACTAACGAAAATATCACGACCTGACGTAACCAATCGTTAGGTTAACTGTACGCCCTTGACGATTGGTTAGGTTAAGTCATGATATTTTCGTTAATTAGCCTTATAAAGCTAACTAAAGAAGGCTGGGGTCCCTATTCTTCAATAGCTCCAAAAATTGCATTATTGTGTAATAATAATAAGTAAAGCGCATCTGGTTAGTTGGTTTTATTTTTTGCTAAGAATCTAAAATATTTATTAATTCTTAAAACAATAAACTTCAAACCGATGATTATTCACTAAAAAATTAAACTAAAAGTTGTAAAACAGTATTTCCGTCATAAGTAAGCGACAAAAGATTTCTCTTTTAATTTACGATCATATCCCTTTAAAATTATAAGTGTGACCTAGATCCATTTCGTTACTGGCTGTCCCTCCTCAATACCTTTCTCTTTTTTGGTGTTCTTCACTTTCGTTTTCAGAACGAAAGAGTTGCGCACAAAGAAATGCGCCATAGGATATCTACGTGTCGGCGGTCATGTTTTAGCTATAAACTCCAGAAGTTTATAGCTAAATATCTTTATTTGGATGTATTTAAACGTGTAAAATGACAAATTCATACACAGCCTAGTTTTTTGGGACTCTTACTTTTCACTTTTACACAGGTTATTTTAGCTCTTGAATTCGGGTGTTCGAACCCAGATGATACTGGTAACAATAATACGGGAGTTACTGCAATGGGCCGCATTACGTAGTGGCCTGAGCGCTGTTCCAGTTTCTGGATCTCCTGAATAATTGCTATTTTAGAAATAGTATGTAATTTATCAGTGTTGAAAGTATGAGGATGATAAATAGAATATAACTTTGCAACTTAAATTTTTAAAGATTATACTTCCTACTTGGCCCTATTCGCACTCTGAAAAGGGGAAAAAGAGAATTGAACAGACAAAAACCACTCTTTGTGATAATTTATATTCATTTCAAAGTGTAGTTGTATAAAAATATTTTACATTCACGAAAAAGGCAAAGTTTAATTAATTAATTTGGACATAAATTTACATTTGCTTTAACTGGCTAATCTCTAAATATTATAAACTATTGTAATCGCCGACTCTATATTAACCTTGGTAACTTTGGTTTTGCTTCTGCCCGAATTGTTCATTCTGACGGTCAAGCTTGTCACTCCACCTTAGACGTACAGTTCAACGTGGAATCTGAACCACGCCCCACCAGCAGCCCAGCGTCTTAACCACTAGGCTAACCAACCAATTTCTTTGTGTGGAAGGATGAACAGCTGGGTTTTGCTGCACACCCCCGGGTTTCGATCCCGGGGATGATGGATTCGTAGTCAGCGACGCTAACCACTACACCACCGAGGCATATCTCTAACCACTACACCAATAATAATCCTATATTAAGTTGTACTTCGTAATTTATATATTAATAAATATTATTATGTTGACTTTATTTTAAGTATTTTAATAATTTTATAAACTAAATTATATACTGTATCCATTTTTTTTATTCAAATTGTCCACCAGGGACTTGAAAATTTTAATGAAAAATTTTGTTTACATTATTAAAGAAAGAAAATACCTTCAACCACTTACTTTAAATATTGGCATTCAATTTATGAAACTAAAATAAAATTATATTATTTTACTGAGCAATAAAACTTTTCAGCATTTTAGGTAGCTACGGTTCTGTATATTGTGGAGTGAGCTAAGGAAAAGCATTTAAACTAATTTGAAATGTAAAAATATGAAAACTCAAAGTTTTCACATTAATTAGTAAAATTTATGAAGGCAATTGATTTTTTAAAATATAGGCAAAGAAGCGACCTCGGTATCGAAAGTTTTTCATGGAATCTGCATTGGTGATGGATTCGGTACATCACTAATATTAATTAAATCAAACTTCTTAATCATAGTAAACTTTTATTTTCCCTTCTTCTGAAGAATTTTGATGAAAAATATCGGTGCTGGTTAAGTGTGCGGTCTACCTAGCTTTTAGTTAGCCTTATAAGGCTAACTAATGAAACTATCACGACTTAACCTAACCAATCGTCAAGGGCGTACAGTTGACCTAACGATTGGTTAGGTTAAGTCGTGATAGTTTCATTAGTTAGCCTTATAAGGCTAACTAAAAGCTAGGTAGACCGCACACTTAACCAGCACCAAAATATCTCTATATATTTACTGTTAGAATAACAATATAATTAATAATCACTGAGTACGGCCAGAAGCTGGCCAAAAGAATGCGACCTATTGTGTCTTCATCTCGCTTATAGGAAAACGGTGTTACCTACTGAACCACGGGCGCTCGCAAATAACAATAGAGACAATGAAATGAAAATGAAAAATATTTTATTGACAGAATAAAAATTTCAAACTACGGGCAATAATAATAATAATAAATGAAACAAAACGAAAATTAAAAAAAAATGACAATATCATTAAGTGAAGCTACCAAAAAACTACTGTATTTTCATACCAAGAAGCCCAAAATTTAGAAAACATAAGGTAGGACTAACGAGTAGTTTTAATAATTGGCTTGTGTTAGTTTTGAATTCTTTCCATTATACTTTTTTAAATGAAGCACAAAATATTTTCTATATATATCATAGTAATGTTGTAGTTATAATTACTTAATACGAACCTCCTTCTGACTAAACGTGTTTTGAAGGTTCAGTCATTTGCCATATGGAAGGTTGGCTAAAATTTACATATATTTTATATAGAATAAAATAATCAAATTTCTGATCAAAATATTTCAAAAAATTAAAAATCCAATAAAGTTTGTTCGTAAATAAACTTGAAGTACTTAAGCAATAACTAGATTTTTATCCTATTTTTTTTTTGTCGATAGAAGAGCAAATATTTTTATTTACTTTACTTGGATCTCTCCACATTTGTCTTCCATCTTTTACAGCTCAATTATAAAATTATGTTCATTGTAAATGCAAAAAACCACTTTTTTTCTACGTAAAGGTCAAAATATGATAAGAAAAACCCACTCTAATAGACAGAGTTTATTTCCACAACAGTTTCGATGCCCACTGGCATCCTTCGAAGAGGATGCCAGTGGGCATCGAAACTGTTGTGGAAATAAACTCTGTCTATTAGAGTGGGTTTTTATCATCATATGTTCATTGTAATTCAGTTCATATTTTCTTTATCATAAAAATTCATTTACACGAATATCTTTAGTCAACAGGCCTAGAAGCGCTTAAAAATAATTAACGACTTTCAAATATTTTACCCATTCCTTTTATAATTCAGCAAATCATTCGATATGTTAGTTGGCATTTATTTTGTTAAACCTTCTATGCGTACGAGCTAACAAAGTCGTTTGTCATTAGTTACAAAAAAATCGGTAAAGTGCTCATTATACAGTGAAAGTTTAAAGGTACAGCTGCTAAAACTTTCTTTAAAAATTGAAAAGCGACAATTCTTGGTTCATTTGTTTTGTTTTGAAGTACCATGATGGAAAAATTTATTTAAGTTGTTTTTCCTCGAATCAGGCGAGTTTGTCTAAAACAATTCGTCTAAATCAATTTGTCTAAAACAATTTGTCTAAAATAGTTTGTCTAAAATCAATTTGTCTAATAACAATTTGTCTAAAATACAATTTGTCTAAAAATAATTTGTCTAAAATACAATTTGTCTAAACAAACAATTTAATATAATATGGCATACAAATTGTTGCCTGATGTACAATGCTATTTATTACTTGCCACGCCCCATCTTAAAAGGTTACCTCTTGTGCGGAATAGTACATCGAAATCAGTTATCCCGGAACCCATAACCCGGTTAGGTTAGGTTAGGTTAGGTTAGGTTAGGTATATTATGAAATAAAATCAACCCATTTTCAATCTTTTCATCCTCACTCCAAATTTATCAAGCAGACAAATGCATTTCTAGTTATCTTCAGTTATTAGTCAAATTGTATTTTAGCCAAATTATTTTTAGACAAACTATTTTAGACAAACTATTTCGATGTACTATTCCGCACAAGAGGTAACCTTTTAAGATGGGGCGTGGCAAGTAATAAATAGCATTGTACATCAGGCAACAATTTGTATGCCATATTATATTAAATTGTTTGTTTAGACAAATTGTATTTTAGACAAATTGTATTTTAGACAAATTGTATTTTAGACAAATTGTATTTTAGACAAATTGTATTTTAGACAAATTGTATTTTAGACAAATTGTTTTAGACAAATTGATTTAGACAAATTGTATTTTAGACGAATTGTTTTAGACAAATTCTCCTAGACGCGTCACATGATTTCTATCATAAATTTGATTGATGATCTGAGAACCAGAAAGAAAGGAAGCAATGAGAGGTTGCGTCACGATTGGCCAGAGATCCTACACTTGAATTTACGGACATTTTTTTTTTCATAAAATGTGGGAAATACTGAGATTACGCTTCTCTTGTTACAGAACACCACACATTTTCTTTTTGGGGGTAAAACTGAAGTACAGTTTCGGTAAAAAATTTGCTTAGAAAGATAAAATTTCGGATCACCTGAAGATCAGGGCCCCCAGCCTCGATTACGAAATGATATCTTCGTTAAAACTAACGAAAATATCACGACTTAACCTAACCAATCGTCAAGGGCGTACAGTTGACCTAACCGGGCATTCAATTTAAATTATTATTATATTTGCTACTGTAAAGCAAAAAAAAAGAATATAGGGGGGCCCTGATCTTCAGGTGATCCAAAATTTCTAAAAATAATGACTGGATATTGCTTTTAAAATTTTATTGCTGTAGTAGCATGCCCGCGAAAAGGTGGAGTGCAAGTTGCATAATGTTACGTAATGTTGCAAGAGTGCCCCCCCTTTGTTGCTAAGCCCCTCCCCCTCGTTGACAAGGCACCCCCTTTGTTGCCAGCTCCGAAATGGGACTGCAAGGGGTATGCAACCTGGAGTTATCCCCCAAGCTGATCCCCCCAAAGGGGAGTACCGACCTTTGTTGCCAACCCCAAAATGGGATTGCAAGGTGTATGCAACTTGAAGGCGGAGTTCGCCCCCAAGCTGAACCCCCAAAAGGGGCATACCTAACCTAAAAGGCCTCTATGGGAGGGAAAGGGTTTCCTCACCACCCAAAGGGCCAGAAAGAGAAAGGACCAGAGGTCCTTGCTCGGCTGGAAGCCGAGCTCATATGACTCCGTCGTCCGCCTCCCGCTCTTTTATAAACCTCTAATCGGCCAGTTGGCTGATTTGCCAGATAGCGCCATGTATTTAATTTATTAATCAGCCAGAGCCAGTTGGCTTAACAGTCAATTGACTTAGAAGGCTGAGAAATACATTGTTTATTATTCCACCGTCATCTGTCTTAGAAAGCTGATAGCAATAATTAATTTAATTGAAGCATATATTCTTCTGTCATCTGACTTACAGGGGTCGGATTTCAGTGGAATCACGCACTTGTTTAGAGAGAGGACGTAACGGAAATTATTAATTGGGCACGCGGAGAGGAATTTTACGAATGTAATTTCTCTTGGAACGTCTATGCGACGCATAGCAGTGACGTAAATTCCCACAACGGAGAGTGGAGGAATCATCGAATTTGGAGAAGATTTTCAAAGACTTTGATCGTCAACGAAAAACGGACGAACCGCATTGGAATTGATTACGAAAATTGGACGTCTATGCGACGCATAGTATTGGCGTAAATTTCTACAACGAAGAGTGGAGGACTCAGAAATGAAGACAGAAGTTAGGCGTGTTCGATTCTGTGAGAGCACCTCATGCGGAAACGGCTTCGCCTTCGTGGATAAGCGCGGAGAGTCGAACGCATTCGACTCTGCCCAACGAAATCATCGGAATCTGAGAGGACTCAGAAACGAAAACAAACGTTGTTGTAACCATGAAGTTTGCATGCAGAAATCTTTTGTAAAATAAGTGCAGAAATTTTAGTTTTAAGATTTCGTTGTGTACATCTCTGAAAGCAAGGTGGTTTGGCTTATAAATATTCATGAACGAATAAATCAGAAATGTTTCAGATTGTTTAACGTTTGTTCTATCTTAATTCAGATTCTCAGGGAAGTGATAAAGCCGAACCACGTTGGGACAGAGGTTTATCACCGAGACCCGACCCCAACGGGAAGGGCAATCCAACGGATTTGGGTGTATATGCGAAATGGTTGGGTTCCTCTTTCGCTGGGTCGAAAATTTTTGGATTCGTTTCGCTGGATGGTGCGACTTTTGTAAGGCAGATTCGAAGACGCTTGCTAAAATTGAACCACGACGTGAGTCATAAAATTGGGACTTCGAATCTGTTAACTATATTTAAATGTATTTTTGGGAAGAAGGAGGGGTATATACTCGGAAGTCAGGTCCAGCTCCAATCAGGGGTCCCAGGATCCTGGGAAACGTAGTAAAGACGCCTTCTTTCCCTCTTGTATGGGTAATAACCTTCTAGGGGACGGCCTTGGGAGAAACAAATGGTTTGATAGGCTTTCAGAACATTGGAAGGCGGGGTCCTTCAAAATTGGAAAGTAAATTCAAAAATTGTTAAGTCAGTTGGTAGTGGTCCTCCTTGAAATTAACTGTGGCTAAATAAACTCTATTAGACTTGTGGTGTAAGGAAAATCTAGAAGTCTCATGATTGAAATTAAGAACTTGTATTGCATTTCATTCGTTTACGCGGAAACTTGTGCATAAGAATTTTATTGTTAGCGACCTTAACCGAGAACTTGGTTGGATCTTAGTTAATGTTAGCCAAACGGACCAAGAATTTTGTGAACTTTCCATTAATTTAATTTGGTTCAAATTAAATGCTAAACGGGGTACGTCTGTGCCCTAGTTTACTGAACCCGTCAATTTGGGTTCGGAAGGAAGTCCCGTTATTTGGTAGATTGTCGTTTTGGTTTTGGGCCGGCCGTAAATCTGTGGTCCGTACGCAGCACAATTGACAGTAATTTGTCATCTGCAGTCGTAAGTAGAATAATTCTTCAAATTTCATCGTCGATTTCGACCACTTCATTTCTCGTTATTTGTTTTGTTGCACTAAAATATAAAGCCCCTCTATATAAATGACTTAAATTCAGATAATTGTGAACGTTTTTCTTTGGATTCATGAGTGGATTGTATTGTACAGAAAATTGGTAAATTTAATTAATTTAAATTCAGATCACTGTGAACTTTGTCTGTGAATTTATAATTAGATTGTACTGTATGAAAAATTGGTAAATTTACTTCAGAATAAATTTCCTAAATTCATGTACTGTTTCGAGTGACATTTAATAAACTTTATAAGAGGGAGTGTGTCGTTTCTCTGCCACCTTGCAATAGGCCTCTCTTGTAAGCTGAGGGTCAATTATCATTTAAAGATTGAAATTCAAAGTAGGCTTTCAGTAAGCCGAAGGGAACTTACGCCTATCAATTTAAAGGGCCATGCGTCTGGATAGGTCGAGTCATCCTGAACGCAAAGAAAACGCGCGTAATAAATAATTTGAAATAGAATTAAAGGGTAGCACCCCACTTAAAGGGTGTCAGTGAAGTGAATTAACATAATTAAAAGGGTGTCCAGCACCATAAATAAATAAACGGGTTGGGCACTACATAAATGGTGTCAGAATTTGCAAAAGAAAGAACGGTGCGCACATCTAAGTAAAAGAGTTGCGCACAACAACGTTCTTCAAAACTCTGCCCAACGGAATAGTCGGCATTGTAGAGGAAAGAAAAACGAAAACAAAGGCGCTTACAAGACGGAATAAAAAGGAAACTCGGTAAAAGCGTTTCGGCGGGTAAGGTTAACACTTGTATCAAGAAATAAATTAAATACGTGAAAAAAAAAGTGTATCCCAGTTAACGCATTGGTTTGAAAAGAAAAAGGGAAATTAAGTACGAAAAAAAAAGTGTACCCCCAGTAATAACGTATAGGGTTGGAAATTTGTTTTCATTATTATTCATTTTTGTTGTAAGAAGATTTGTTTTTTGCATGCAGCAGTATTTTGCGTGTGTATATATATATATATATATATATAGGTAAATTGCAGTATATATCTATTGTTCGTAAACAATTTGTCGGTGTTTACAATCAATTGAATTAAATTTTTCTTTCTTTTTTGGATTGTGGTAAGAGTGAAAAATTGACAGGGTTTTTTTTTTGCATGCAGAAATTGGGTATTTAAATATATAAGGACTTATATATTTTATTGTTTGTAACGAAACGATTTCTGCAAAGTATCCGGTAAATTTATGGAATTTGAGAAAAAAAAATTTAAAGTGAATATTTAATTTTTTTTTAATTGGAATTGTCCCACATTGGGTTAACAGAAAACGGAATTTTGGATCTGAGTTCATTTTATTGACTCTTGGAAATTTTTGTTACCTAATTTGTGTATATATATAGTGCGTACGTTTGTTTGTTGTTTGGCTCGTTTCACGCGCGCGCGGATTTGGCGTTTCGGCGCATTTAGATTTAGTAAAAAGGATTTTTTTTCCTTTTTCCGACGCTCTTTCGCGTTCCGTGCGCGAACTTTTCATTCTTATTTTTAAGCGGTTATTGCGTTGAAGCGCAAATAGTTTTGTCTTTGTTTTTTGTGCTTTTTTGGTTTAAATTAAAATGAATTCGTACATTTCGAGTAATGTGTCGAAATCGACAGGCAAGTTTTGAATCTTCGTTTGGGATGATTTTGTTGTTTATTTAAACGAAAAATAGCTAATCTCAAGCTTAAGTTTTTCCGCTGAAAATTCTGTTGTATATATGGTATTAGGGATAAGTTGTTTTTTTGTTTCGCTTCGTCTTCCTCGTTTGGAAGTCCATTTTTTTCTTTTGCCGTTTTGGAAGAAAAATGGATAGATGTAATTATCGGACGAGTAATACCCCTAAAGTTCCAATTTTTACGTGGACGAATGGGCAACGTGGTTTCCCCATACGTGGACGAATGGTTGGACGCATTAGAGGGATATTATGTTCATTATAACGTTTTGCGGTGATATCGCAAAGATTCACTTCTTAGACGATGAAGACGGAAGTGCTCTATGAGGGAAATTTTCCGGGGGAAGTGGTCTGTGACGAGATCGTCCCAGATGAAGTCCTTAATCACGCAACTTCTGTTCATACTTGGAAGAGTAGTGAGCATTGCGCGGATTTTTCGAGGGATTCCCCTTTTTCTGCAAATTTACGTGAGGTCACGGAGAACTCGCCTGTGTCCCTCGGACATAATGCAAGCGCTGTTTATGACCTCGACGAATTCGGAAGAAAATTGCCACTCTTTTCCTTCCCACCAAAGAGAGTGTTGCATCTCTGCATCGCTCTACGGGACAACGTTCATTTGATTCTGTTCTTTCTAACCAGAAGGTTTGGAAATCGAAACTGGAGCCATCTGCCACTTTGATTTCACTCCAAAAAAGACCGAATACACGAAACGAAGAACAGTAATCATAACGTCGGCTTATCCCATTTACAAATTATTTTTAACCACACCATATTTTTCAGTTCAAGTGCTACCACACACGTACTCCATATACCCGTTTAGGCTATACCCGTGCACTCATGCACTACATACTAAATTATTGAAAGACGCTCGAGACGTGGAATGATTGATGTCGGAGGCAATTAGCCACCAACGCGTACATCCAGAAACTTCAGCAGTGTCAACACGTAACCTTTGAAATTACATACCTTCCAAGCTATAGAGTTTAGTCAATTCCAATGTTCTAAAAAAGTTCTCAAAACGACAAAAAAACCTTGCAGAATTCGTATCAAATTCACTTAAGTACTTTTTCCAATAGCTCATTCAAATTAATTTCTCTAAAATTTTATTCTTAAAGTTTGATAAAACCGCGTAGGATTTAAAAGTGTATGCACACGGTGAACTTAGACCAGTGTAAAAAAGTGGACCTAAATAAACCAGACTCCAAGTGTTCAAGGACACGCAAGTGACCGTTAATTATAAGTGTTTAGTAGTCCATAAGTCTCAAGGACGCACAAGTGACAGTAATTATAAGTGTTCATTAGTGCATAAGTATAAATTTTAAGGTAAAATTTAACTGATAAATATAGTGGATTAAGTACGAAGTAGAGGTATTTTGTTTAACTATTCCTTTGTCTCTATGTACATATAAGCGTTCATTAGTGCATAAATATCGATTTTAATGTAAAATTTAACCGATGAGTAGAGTGGATTAACTACTAAGTAGCTGTGTTTTGTTTAACTATTTATTTTGTCTTTATGTACCATTACATCCAACTACTTCTTCAATAATATCTTTGTCTTTATAAAACCCTACATCCAACTACTTTTGTTTGAGAGGATTTTTCAAACTAACCCCCGAGTACCAACTCTGGGAGGGAAGCCATGTGGAAAAGTGTTTCCACGAGAAAATAAATTTATGTTAAAATTTAAAGATTATCATTCTGTTGGTATAAATTAACATATTAATCCTTTAAAAGATATTATTCTGTTCATCTAAATTAAAATATAATTCCGTTACATTTTTAATTTTGTATAAAGTGTCTCAATGCCAGTGGAAAGCTTGGCGCCCTTTTTCTTAACCCTAACGAAAACAGTGTTGCCACGTCTAATCTTAAACAGAGATTCCCAAATTGTAAATGTTTTTTTCAATTATTATAACTCACATAAAAGAGTTAAGTGTAAAACTACAATTGTATAAATTCTTTTGCTAATATCCAATTATACCAATTCTCTCGTTAATATCATTGTTAGAGTAAGATTTTGCAAGTTTAATAATCTTCTGTAACACGTGGCAACCATGGGTGTTTCTCCAGGACAAAAGGGAGCCCCTTGAGGAAGGCAAGATGCTTTGTCAGTCTAACGCTCGCCTCAGCTTCGGACAGAGGGAGTAGAGTGTTCCGCTTATTTAAATGTAATCAGTTGTTGTAACTCTCTATCAAGTGTTGTGTAAAGAATTTCATTTCTAATATTCTGTGCAAATAAAGAACTGACAAAGAGTGATGCGTCATTTATATCCTTCCAACGGAGAAAAGCATTCCTTTCTCTCAACGGACGTAATTCGCAGTCAGATTAATTAGTTAAAACGGTATAAACTTCCTTGATGTTGCGAGGAAGCGACATACTGAGAATACCTTTTAAGGATAACGTTATATCCGACACAGGGTTGAGCTACCAGATAGAAATAATCACTTAATTAAAGCATTTATTAATCAGCCAGAGCCAATTGGCTTAACAGTCAGTTGACTTAGAAGGCTGAGAAATACATTGCTTATTGTTCCTCCGTCATCTGTCTTACAAAGCTGATAGCAATAATTAATTTAATTAAAGCATATATTCTTCTGTCATCTGACTTACAGGGTTGAGCTGACAAATAGAAATAATCATTTAATTAAAGCATTTATTAATCAGCCAGAGCCAGTTGGCTTAACAGTCAGTTGGCTTAGAAGGTTGAGAAATACATTGTTTATTATTCCTCCGTCATCTGTCTTAGAAAGCTGATATCAATAATTAATTTAATTAAACATATATTCTTCTGTCATCTGACTTACAGGGTTGAGCTGACAGATAGAAATAATCATTTAATTAAAGCATTTATTAATCAGCCAGAGCCAGTTGGCTTAGAAGGCTGAGAAATACATTGTTTATTATTCTTCCGTTATCTGTCTTAGAAAGCTGATAGCAATAATTAATTTAATTAAAGCGTATATTCTTCTGTCATCTGTCTTAGAGGGTTGAGCTACCAGATAGAAATAATCATTTACTTAAAGCATATATTAATCAGCCAGAGCCAGTTCGCTTAACAGTCAGTTGGCTTAGAAGGCTGAGGATTACAGTGTTTATTATTCCATATAATGGGGATATATGTATACAGCTAAATAATACACACACACACACACACACACATATATATATATATATATATATATATATATATATATATATATATATATATATATATATATTTGACTTTTAACCATTCGAACAAAGCATAATAATGGTTTTCTAAAAAGTTGAATTGAATTGATTTGTTAATATTTTTAGAAAGACATTAAGCCTTAACATTCCTTTCCTATTCTGTAAAGTGACCACATGACCTAAATATGACCGTAAGGAGTGCCCACCTTTCGCCGAATATGATTGTAGTAATGACATACAAAGCCCCATTGTCCCACAATAGAAATATGCAAGTGTCTCTGAGAGCAAATCTAAATAAAAAAACTTTGAGAAATTTTGGCATACTTGAATGAATGGTTTTACCAACATACGGGTTTGATGCTCCACCCAGATTTGATGACGGTCTTCCAATCACCATCCGGATACCTGAATGATCTCGTTTTTGAATATGCATATGCCTAAACCACGCCCTAGCCTTCGTGGCTCCTCCCATTCATTGCTCGTGAAAAAGGAGCGCTGCTCACGGATTGGTCGAAAAAGCATTACTCGTAACCCAATAGGAAGTTAAATCACGTTTGTGGGTTGGTCACTTTGCCACCTATAAATGGGGTGTTTCGTTATTCAGAACCAATTTCTCTCCCAGTTCAGAACAGCGTACATACAAGCCATGTCTGAAATCTATAACTCCCCTGCCCTCATTGAAGAAAGCGATATTTACGGGCAAATAACGCTTTTTCTATTCAACACCTTAGGACAGAATGAATTATTCTCATCTCAGAATGTCGCGGAAATTTGCGAGACAGTGGGGCAGCCCCTCATTCAAGAAACCGCTGAAATGTAAGTAATTTGTAATGTCATATTAAGTGCTTTGAAAATTAATGTCTGTCCCATATATGTATATATACATAACAGCTCTCGGCAGTTTTTAATTTTTAAACCAAAGTTCATTGTACGTGCTTCTCGTCAAATTAAAAATGACATTTTCTCAAACAACTACCGCGAAATATTTTCAATTATAATCTAACTACCTCATCACTATAACGATTTTCAATTTATAGAATTTTAAAATCATAGCGCTGTTCATTGTGATGTTTAAGCTTTCAGAATATCCTTAACCTAACCTAGCAATGTTTTAATTTATAAAGCGCAGTGATAATGCGAAGTAGTGTCATAATAAGTGTTTTGAAAAATCGTGTTTAATTAATGTCTGTGTCCCATATATATGTATATATAACGGCTCTCGGCAGTTTTTAATTTTTAAACCAAAGTTCATTGTACGTGCTTCTCGACAAATTAAAGATGAAAATTACCCGTTTCCCCATAGCAAATTAGAGACGCACATATATATATATATTATATATAATATAATATAATATATATATGGTTGCCATCACTTTTAATTGCCTTAATTTCACGACAATTATTTTACAGGACCGCCACGGAGTTAGACCGTATTATAAACACTTTCGGCGAAAGGAGAGCGAGTGCTTCTTCGCCGAACACCCCACCCAGCAGTGCAGAGGTTACAGTATTGAATCACAGTCAGCCAAGCGAGCCCGAATTTGCAGACGAGCTAATGTGAGTGTTTTCACTCCTTATAGTATTTTTAAAGTAAGTAGACTTTTCTACAAGGTAAATTCTACTCATTGATTTAACCGGCTCTTTTCTCGTTTATACTATAACCTGGCCTTATTCACGACCTATATATATATAACGTTTCAATCGGTGTTATCTTACAAAGAAGCCATAATTGCAAAGCATTTTCAGTTATTCTCTACATCTTTCATCGTTATTTCCGTATATATATAGAAATATATGGTATGTTTATATTTCTTGTACAGCTAGGTTTTTAGAAACATTAAACTTTTAAGAAGTGCATTCGTTTTTAAAAATAATTTTCTCTTTATTTTACAGGAGCGAAACGGAGTTAGAAGAGATTATAAAAACCTTTGGAGAAAGGGTGGCGAACGAAGTGGTATCCACACCACGCTGCGAATCAGATGTCATGGTATTGGCACACAACCGCTCATCCGAATGCGCTGTCGTCAGAGATTATGTAAGTATTTTTTAGGATATTAACAAACAAACATTATTTTCATTTATTAAACATGTACAAAAAGGGGCAGCGCCCAATTCTTAATTGTTACAAATGTATATACAGATTTACACAATATAGAGCTTACAAATTACAGGGGGTTGCAACATGTGGGAATTTTTTTTATCTGTCTGCATACATATTTATCGTTCATATTTGTGTCACACAAATCGAATAATTTAAAAAATTCAAAATCCCTTCCCGCGCGACATGTGTATGAGAAACAAGATACAATATAGCCCACATGCTGTAAAAGCTTTGAAATTGATATGGGGCCCAAATTATCTCAGGCACACGTAATTGCGCGATAAAATTTACGATTGTCGAGTCATGCCATGGGGGACCCGAGTGAATCGAAATAATACATTCTTTCCTTAGTTTTAAAATAAATCGCAAACCAGTGAATTCCCTCGCCACCCACAATGTCGGTGTTAACGATTGCCCCGTGCCAGTTTCTCGTGCTAGGCGGCTTCATTATTTCATTCTTTGCAAAAACCCCGATAAATTTGGAACGCGCGAAACAGTCACTTTTCTCTCTCTGGAGTGTATTTGCATCCATTTTAAAAATCTGTGCTTATGTTCCTAAATCTGTCTACTTCTATTAGGGACTGTGTTTCTAGATACATTAGTACACTAATAGGCGCGTCTGTAGGCTTGGCGAAATCCAAACGCACTGAAATCGCACCGGTCTGCTGCGGGTTTAAATGGGTGCTTACGCCAGCAGTCAAGTCAGGCGTAACGTCAAATGAGTAAATATTAAACTGTTCCACAAATTCTTTCTGTGTTAGGCCGATTCCAAGTTCGTCACACACCCCTGTGTTATGGGCTAAACTGCTGTATGCTCTCGCGCAGAGCGGGAACACAGCATCTGACGAGTAGTCCATATTCATTGTCCCACCCAATGCGACGCCATTGATATATAAAGTAATATTTTTAAGCCCAAAATTTTCAAACTTCAAGGCACTCTTTTTATAATCCCCATTCGTCGAAGCGTGGTCTTGCATTCCAATTAAAATCCTTTTAGGCAGTACTCCAAGAGCAATGTTTTCTATCTGTTTCGATGCCAATCCTGTGGGGATCGTGTACAGTTTGATCTGTACCCTGTTAATAGGGAATTTCACTGTGGTGTGTACCAGTTCTTTCTCAATTTCTATATGTTTCGCGGAACTTAGTTTCACTCGGCGTATACGCAAATATGCGTCCATGATATGGATCACAACAGGTTTCGCGCCGCCTTCTTGGTCAGCGCCCAGATTTATACAGATCTCAGGGCTCGTGCGGGTAAGCTTCAATTTCATATCTACTCCGTTCATAAGCAACTTCTCCTGGAATGTAAAGTCCGTATGCAGGCGTCCAAAACATTCATATATCTTTTTTTTAGAATTTTTAAATTTATCCTTTATACTACCCTCATCTTTAGTGTGGTAATACCCCTCGGATGATAAAAAGGTATCCTTCGCTTCTTTTAAAAAGTTGAGGACATTTTCCAGATACGATCGTAGGGGGTAGTACCCCGTGCCTGCCGAGATGTTAGTCTGATTTAAATATACGTCACACTGGCTGAATATAGTGTGCAGAAAGTTTGTTTCGGGGTATGCAGCATAATTATCATCGCAATCCGTTCCATCAGAATGAGCTATGCGTAGTTTAGTGTACATGTCCATACAACTGGGATAAAAAAAGTAAGGGCCGGAGCTGGGTATCACGAACTCTATAGGGGCACTGGGTGAACTAATCGTGTTTAAAGGGTTAATTGTAATAAAGTCACTGTGCTCAATAGAAACTTGAGTTGGAGGCAGCTCAAAGAGGGATAGCTCCGATTTACAGCACTGTGAACTGCAAGGATGAATGAAACGTGCCATGGTGAGTTAGAAACAGTGCCACCTCCCCCGACGAGTATCAGTCAATCTATGATTCGTGAGAGTAGCATCCGCAGTTTATATCAGTTAAAAAAAATGATCGGTCATAGTTCTCATACGCTTAGAACACTTCTTTTTTGGCGCCCTTTTACGTTTAATACCACGGGACCCCTTCTTCTTCCTAACAGTTCTCTTCTTTACACCACGTGTTGGTACCCCTTCTTCCTATCAATTCTCTTCTTTCCTCCGCCACGCATTTTTCTCTTAGCATCTTTGATGATTTCATCCCGTGTACGTTTTAAATGTTTTTTTAGAGCTTCTTTAGGTTTAGTTCCCGCGAGCATTTCCTCTGCTGCGTTAAAACCTGTTTGTAACGCCTTCCTCCCAAGGTACCTAGCCCCCTCTTCAGTAGTGGTACAGCTGTGCGCAGTATGGATGAAAAAATGGACCCAAGTCCACTACCACGCTGGTATCTCACCCCTCGGTATACCGTGAATGGTTTCTGGACATTATAACTCAGTGCGTCGAAAGTGTAGCTTCACTGTTAAGCTCCCGTCACCGAATGGGAAATTTTTACCCTCAATCGTTCTTATATATATTGAGATATTAGTTATTAGATTAGTTGAGACAATCACATAATGGGGTCTGTCATATGTAATACTCAAGCTCCTTCCTCTATGGTTGGGAATGTGCGCTACGCGCAGCAGTCGTGCCTGGGTATCCCCAACAAACTGGTGTTCCGCTATATTGCTGTAAATATAGCACATGTCTGGAGGCTGAGAGCTTACATCCAATTTCTCCATCTTCAGCTGATACACTAAGTTGGACAAGTCATCCGGTGCCTCGTGAAAGGTGTCTCTTTGGAAGGCTGCTCGATAACGCCCCTCGGTTATAATTTTGAACACTCTTCCGTCTTTAAGATTTCTGTTAGCCTTTGATTTTAGCATTAGAGTATGTGCAGTGCCTCCTCTGTTTACGATTTCGTATATTAAATCATTCGTAAGGTGTGAGTTTTTTAAACATATGTTTAAGTCTCTCACAACATCCTCAACCGAACCATAGCGGCCCGGTCCTAGTGTCACAGTTGTACTGAAAAACTGTGCGACCTTAGTCCGGGCGATACGTATAGTTTCATCCCGAGTTACCCCGGCTTTTGCACACTCATCACAGTTTCTAAGAATTGTAAAAACGGCATCTTTATAATCAATATTTAAAAAGACGGTATCCAGCTGAATTTCACATATCCCCACCTCATACGAATCACGCCCAATTCAATGGGACCATGGAGTTCTGTTACAAAATTGGCTAGTGTGTTGTTAGGGTGTACAGACAGGGACGATGAGGACGGGAGCGTGACGTACAAATGGTTGGGGGCTATGCTGCATACTAATTAAGCTTCATGACTGCATCAGCTTTTATATAGGTATTGAAGCTTTCTGGGTAACCTAGCCACTTCACGTACATTTTTCTCTTTCCTGTACCTTTGGTTGCTAAAATTTTCTCAATTTTAAACACATTTTTTCCTAAATTAAATGCCACTTTCTGAAGTTCCTCGAGGTAAAACCCCCCCGAGATTTCTTCCCCATTCAAATCTTCAACGTAATACATCATTATCTTGCCTTTAGGCCTCATAGCCCTAACTTTAAAAATCTCGCGTGTCCATCCTTGCTTAAAACCCTTAGCGAATTTATTTCCCGAACGTGACAACCTTACATAATCATTGATTTTGAAACGCACAGATTGCGGTGGTCCATCACTTCTCGGACGCCTGCCTCTTTCTAAAACATCGTTAGGTGTTGTACCGATCGTACGGTGGTGTGAGCGGTTGTAGGATGAAGCCAGTGATTCGAGAACGTTTATATATCTGAGCGTGCTTTTGTGTGTAAAATAACGATGCATGCGTTCCTTTATGGTACGTTGAACTCTTTCAGCTAAAGATGCTTTATGTATAGAGTTGGAAGTGTAATAGCTGATATTAAACTCTGACAACATGTTCTGAAAAGCTCGCCCTGTAAATAATTTCCCCATATCCGGACAAAAGTAGCCTGGAATCCTGTTTTCTTTCAACATCAGTGTTTTGGTCGCTTTAGCGACTGTTTCAGGCGATTTATTTTTCAGGGGAACTAACCACAGGTATCTAGAGAATACATCTATTATGAATAGGATGTCGCGGTATCCATCGTTGTACACCGAATATCTTTGTATGTCTGTTAAATCTGCCTGCCAAATAGAGTCAATCGAAGCGGCTGTTGTCTTTGCTGTTTTAAACCTTTTTCTCACCGGTTTATGAAGTGTGTAAGCATCCTGGGCACGCAAAAATCTCTCAACATCCTTTTTCCTTACACCATAAGTACCTCTGTACAGTCTATTAACGCCACCATAGGATGCAGGGCTAGAAATGTCATAATAGTGCTTACTTAATACGTTAGCCATTTGCGTATTTTAGAGGCACGTGGATAAGGTTGGCCTTCTACTCTCTTCTTTCTTCTCTTCAGAGACACTGCAGCTGTTGTGGGTGAAGGTGTACTCAGTTGTGACACGTGCGATGCATGCTCCAAGTCTTTTAACCTATTCAGATTACCTATCAATGTTTTGGGGACATTTATTTGCTGTAGTCTTGCCTTAATATGCCTCCATCCTGTTGGTGATGGCCTGTCCCACTTTCTCACCAGATCATGAACAATATCAACGATATTGGACCCTTGCACCCTTGATCCATCAACAATGACCTCGCCTGTGTCTGCCCACTGTATGACGGGGTCCTCACTCAATAGATTATAAAGACTTAACCCTTTATTCCTCAATGTATGGGGGAGGCTTTTTTTAGCACATGTTCGATGTGCTGTGTTCCGCTACTCTTTGGTTGCTCAGGCCCTGTACCACTATGCTCAGCGCTACTCGAGCTGTGCCTCACGGGGAGCTCTGTAGGATGTTTATAATCTTCGTACTCATGAAGAAATTTCTGCAAAGCCTCTTGATACAAAACCCTTTTCTCATCAGGCGTCTTTTCACTGTTTAATAGGGATAGTAGCTCACTCTCCATTCTTTTAAGCCTACTTTTACGGGGCTCTAGAGCAGCGTCTGGGGTCCTTTGTAATGAAGCATACATCTCGTGCGGGATCACAACCACCTTCTTCATTATATTAATCTAGTCAGTAAAGGCCCCAAAATTGAAAATAAGATGGGTAGGAACGAACCGCCTCTTTGTACAATAATACGCTTTTTCTTACCCACAGTCTGACTTTTATGGGCGAGCGTCCGTATTATGTTCTTGTAACGACGTAAGCGAGCCTTCTGACAGGATTTCATTGGAACATTACATTTTATAACATTGAGGCAGATTTCGCAGATGCATTTTAAAAAGTCAGAGTCGATATTTTTAACAAGCATCTGCTGCAACGACCGAGGCAGTCGTTGATAGATTTTTATTAATTCACGATATTTCTTTAGCCTATTCATCATTCTGGAATATACGCGGTTTCAGGCTCGTTTGGAAATATATTCGTTCTTAGAAGCACCCTAAACGTGTTTCGCGGATGAAGGTCACAAAGCAAATATCCATAACGTTGCTTTGTGACCTCTTTATAAACCTCCAAAAACTCCTTACACTGACTCGGGAACATTTGACTGGCTAATACCCCAATTTGTGACACATCTCTACGTTGAGCGAATAAAACTAGATATTGCCTATTTAACGATACATCGCGCATGTATCTATTTTTGAAAAATAGATTCTGATTGATGAAGAACACTCTTATGCTAAGGTGGTGGGAGAATACTGTACTTGTCTCGGCAAACGTTTTATCCATCTCCAACATGAGGTCGTCAATTACGATGACTGGATGTTCATTGCCCTTTAGGGAATTAACGTCATAGACCCCCTTATGGAACAAAACATCATCCTGGTACTCGTCGAACACTGATTGGTATGTCGAATAGCACCATATAACTTTATGCACAAATTTTGAGAACATTTCACCCTTTTCTTTAATAATTTAAACATAAACACCGTTTTACTACATCCTGTAGGTCCAGATATAATACATGTGGATGGGTTCGTGAATCTGAATTTTTCTACAGCATCCATTTCTAACAGGTCACACCCCGAAGTGACTCATTTACAGAATATCACAAATAACGAGTTCTGATCCTTATATTTTGTTTTCTTCCACAGAACCGTAAATGACGAAGATGTACAGCCCACCATCATCGACATCACGGGTGAATCCTTTGACCGTGCATCTACATGGCCCATACCCTCAATGGCGGCACGCTCAAAGGGGCGACACGCTGAAGAGTCCTCCACGTCAGGTATAAAGCGCGCGAAATACGCACCGGTTGTTGGACAATCCGCGGTACAACCCCAGCCCTCAACGTCTTACGCTACCAACCCTACATCAGATTCTTCAGCCCCTTGTACATCCTCCACAGCCCCCACCCGTTCTGTAGAGTCTGCTGTAATAGATTTCCAGCCCTCAACGTCTTACACAGCCAACCCCACATCGTCCAATATAGGCGCTCGTCCATCCTCCTCAGCGATGACTCGTTCTGTTGAAGATGATATAACGTTTGAGTTGGTGCGCTCCGCAACCCCGACCCCAGCCTTGACTAGAAATCGGTATATAGTCAGGGTTAACCCTAGATCCCTGTATAGCAATGGAATTGAGCGCGGGCTACGTCGCGTTGTAGAGCGCATTGTAGAGTTTGCCCTTCAGAACCGCGACGAGCGTGAAGTCAGGACGAGTCTGTCCTTCAGTTTCGGCTCAGATGATGGTGATGTAGATGATTTTTGGATAGTCATACCATTTAGACGTTTGGCTGCTGAGGATATAGATTATATATTAGGGCGTATAAAGCAAGCTACCCAAAGTAGTATAGCATTCAATATGGACAACTTCACGGTAAATATTGACCGTGTATTCCGTGTTGCGGGTCATAGTACCACTCCGTATACTCTTAACTTCAATTCCCAGGCTATTTATAGAAGGCATATAAACGTCGATCGTGGCTGCGGCTTTATAGCATTAGTCCTAGCACGTATGTTTACTGTACAAAATAAGAAAGCCGATCATATTTGGTTGCCTCCGATCGTGGAGCGTGCCCGTAAACTAGCTGTAGACTGTGATCATGAATTTGACTGTAATATGGGCCCTGAAGAACTGAGAAGGGTAGAACAGGAAATGAATGTCCGTATATTCGTATTTGGGCTGGATGAAGTCGTAGGACTGTGTATGTTTTTAAAAGTAATGTGAGAGATCGTCGTGGGAGTAAAACTAAGCTCGTGAGTGATCGTTACAGGCATCGGACCTATGTCTTTCGAACTAGAGATTAGGACATTCGAGATCAAGTTAGATTTTCAATCTTCTACAGGGAGAACCCTTGCCTAAAAAGTTCCCCCTTCCCCCTCCGATGGTGGGGGCTCCTAAGTGGAAACCACTAAGCCACTTGGCTTTCAAGTTTGCCCTATGTGCCCATTAAAACGCTTGTCAATTTTTAAACAGTTTTTCATGAATCTTGTAACAAATCTTTAGGCACATAGGGGACTGACCACCAGTGGCGTGCGGTCCATGGAAGCAAGGGAAGCAATGCTTCCCTATTCAAAGAAAGAAGAAAATGCTGTATTATACTTTAAAGTTTAAACAGTTCAATATGTGTTAATAATTTGTACAAAATCATTTTATTATACTATTTATAGCATTTGATTGGTAATCAGGTGGATACATAGTATATACACATTGGTTGCCGTTCGTGCAAGAACCTTTAAGAAAGCCGACGCAAAAAATCTCGAGTTGGACAACAATTGACGAAATGCATCCTTTTTCCCAATGACTTTCGCTTTTTTTTTACTGTTACAAATTGTTTCTTTCCATTCTAAAAACTCATTTAATGTTTAATAATGTAGTATTTATTGAATACAACAAGTTTCATATATAGTTTTTCTACTAAAAAATTCCATGGCCATGTTAAGCGAAAAAGAATATATATTTATCGTTATTTTATCCTTCCCTATGTCAAAAAGGAAGCAATTTAGATTTCGCTGTCCAGATCTTATAGTTAATTTTCTTGAAATATCTGGCAACTTAACGTGCTGTCTGCTGTCATTCTCTCATTTAAAGCGAATACGTAACTACGCTAGAAATGCGCAAGGGGAACAAAGGCTTGCAAGTTTAGCTTTAATCTCAATTGAGAAAAAGCTTCTTAAGGATATGAAAACCGATGCCTTTTACGAAGAAATAATAGATATATTTAATAAAAAAGAAAGAATAGAATTAACCTATAAGTAAAGTAAGTAGATGATTATATGTGTTTTGTTTTTATTATATACGAGTATTTTAAAGTTTTATTTTTATTTTATATAATCTTTGTTGTTTTTGCTTGAATTGCTTCCCCTTGACGAAAAATCACCGCACGCCACTGCTGACCACCTCCGGTGCCTGTAGCCAAACCTAAGGCATAGGTTCGGTAATAAGCTGAAAAATGCCGCGGGATGGCTGGAGATTTTTGCGATATCGCAAGTGTCGGCCAAAAGGAGCCGTATGAACACGGAATGTAGCCAAAATACGTTACTATATGTACGTAGCCCTAATAAGCTCTATATCCAATCCCATGACGACGAGAGATGAAACGGGACATTGACCTTAACGAGGTGAGTTGCTCTACACTTTCGGCGACGAGGGTAGAGCCACAGCAACTGTCGATGGTGCTGGGAGGAGCAATCTTTAATTCATAGACGTTTTCCTGCACCCTGGATTTAGATATGAGAAAGGGTTTAGAATGGACTCTGTCGGAAGAATTGCGTTGTAGCGACTGAACGTCTTAACCTTTGTTATAGTCGTAGACGTCTGATGCCAATAAACACTCTTGGAAACTGTGTGCTCGCGGGCGCACCTTGTTGGTCACTCGTAATCTCTCTGAAATTGTAGTTTAGAAATCGTGCCGCTTTCGCCGTGGCTTCCGTCAGATTCGGCAGAGTGACGCTAATGGCCCTGGCCGCGGACTGTTTGTCGGGGCGGAGTTCGCCGGTCAGGCGGACTTCGCCGTCTCGATTGTCGTCGGCGAATTGCTCTTGTTAAGGCCTCTCTCTTGAGTTTTTCGGGTGAAGTTTGAACAAGAGAGTCCAGTCCGGAGTCCGCTTCGGGCGTTGTTAGTTTATAGGCCGGGTGACTCCTGCTCAGCAATTTCGTTGGCTTGGGAACGGGTCGACTTGACTTCGTGCGTGCGCTCAGTCGCCATCATTGTAGCGGTCTTGACCTATACGAATTGATCTGAAATCTGGCAATCCATCCGGTGGGAGCCGCCGCGCTCTAAGCCTACTTCGGGCCCATCTATGAACTATCAACCAAAAAAAGTAAACCACCCACCCCCCTTTCTATCCATCTACCTTTCTTTCTGTATTTCAACGCCATCCAACTCTCTCATTGAGTAAACGGGACTCTACCTTTCGCGAAAAGTGAGTTTGCGGGGGATTATGGCTACTGCTATTGTGCAGAAACCAGGCAGCCTTTTGATTCCCGAACGGCGAATGTAAGCGTTAGATACGCCCCGTTCATCGTTAAGAGATAGTCCGGAGGAACGGGTGCAATGAAACGTTCCAGGTTCCTCCGGGCGACCGAACGTAGTTAGTTTTGTAGTTTGAGTCGACCGGATTGATGGTTGGACGGAAATCAGTTGGGAGCTGTAGTAACATACACCCCCGTACGAAAGCAGAATCTCCTGCAGCTGATGCGCAAGCCTTAAGCAACATCAGTCTCCGGCGGGAGCATGGTTTATGACGATTCATAAGGTTTAGTACGCATTTTCTGGTTCACCGAAATTCCTTTGAGAAGGCGAGCAACGCTAATGGAAATGACCCAGACTCTTCGTCGGCGGGCGGAGGGAGACGACGGCGGTGCTCCTTTAGCGCTGCTGACGATTCTTCTGTCACAACCAGTCGATTTGCTCTTGTTAATGGTCCTATCTTAATTATTGTTGTCTCATTCTCTTTAACCCTTTGCTGGGGAAGCCATAACCAGCAAAAAGAAAGAGAGAGCCCGGAGTAGCAGGTTGTCGAAAGGCTTCCACAGTCCCTCCAGGCGGTTAAGGTATTTCTGTCTAATTCTTTCTCCCTTATCTTTTCCTCCTCTTTGAGCTATGTAGATGACATTCGGTTTGATTGGCCGAGCGGCATTGAAGCGTAGTATCGAGTTGAGTCGAGTATTCCACCCACCCCTCACTCTCTTGCGTTGTTTTACGTAGCGGTCTTGCTATACGCGAAGGCGTTCCAGAACCAGGTCCTCTATGAGGTCCTTTAGTATGGCCCTTCGTGGAAGCATGATTCGCGGCGTTAGCAGGCATGATCGAGTGAAAAACACCGTCTCTCCCACTCTCTTGCGTTGTTTTACGTAGCTATCTTGGTATACGCGATGGCGGTCCAGAACGAGGTTTTCTATGAGGTCCTTTAGTATGCCCCTTCGTGGAAGCATGATTCGCGGCGTTAGCAGGCAGGATCGAGAGAGAGAAGCGCCCTCCATCTAACTTTCTTGCATTGTTTTACGTAGCGGTCTTGGTATACGCGATGGCGGTCCAGAACGAGGTTCTCTATGAGGTCCTTTAGTATGCCCCTTCATGGAAGCATGATTCGCGGCGTTAGCAGGCAGGATCTAAAGAGAAAAAGACCCTCTATTTCTCGAGTTGTTAGCTTGCAGTGTTGGTATAAGCGCTAGCGGTCAAGAACGAGGTTCTTCACGAGATCCTTTACTATACCCCTTTGTTGAAGCATCATTCGCGGCGAAACTAGCCAGGAAACAGAGAGAGGCACCCTCTATCTCACTCTGGTGTAAATCAGAAAGAGAGAGTCCGGAGTGCAGATTCTCCGGGGGCCCTAAGTTTTTAGGGAATGTTATATGGCCGTTCTATTCACGTCTCTCTATGTAAACTAATAAGTAGCCCTAATAGGCTCAGCCCAAAGCCAAGTTACGAAAGATGATACGGTAGTGACCCGTATAAGTTGTTGCTGTACGCGATAGAGGTCTAGAACGGGGTTGACCGTAAGTGCCGTCCGCCACCGGTACGACTCGTCTTTGCTCATCGAGTCGTTTCGGTCGGTAGAGGATGGTTACTCGAGGCTATCTCGCTGAGCTCCCTTAGTAAGACCTGCGAAGCATCATTAAAAGCATACATGAAAGAAAGAGAGACAAAACACCCTCTATTTCAATCTCGTGCGTTGTGTTATGTGCGTTGTTGGTATCGGCGGTTGTTTTCTAGAACGGGTATCTTATGATTCCCGTTCTAGGCAATAGTGCCGTCGAAGCATCATTCGCAGCGAAACCAGCAAGGACAGAGAGAATGAGACAAAATCACAAACATCTTAAATGGCTCACGTCCGGCCACAGATTAAATCCTCTGGCATTATTAAGTAAAGCGGCATGTCGCCGCTAATAAGCAAATTCTGAAAACAAAGTCCACAAAAGTCCCTATGGTAATTTACGAAAAGGAATTGGATGCACCTTTTTGTAATAACAAGTTGGCATCTTTTTTTAATGCAAGTACATTACACTTCAGTTTAACATGGAAATTTCTGACCCCCCCCCCCCCATATAGGTCCTTGCATGACTTTCTCGGAGCAAGTCAGAGATTGGGTTACAAAAACGGCTATATCCTTGTGAGAATCAACAGGTAGGTAACACATTTACAATAGGTGAGAATGTGAGTTTTAGTCCTTACATTCTAACGAAATTCCTTATTGAATTAATTCGGGTAGGAATGTGAGATGGCTTCATGCCTAATGAAAAACTCACAGTTTACACATTGTGTATTGAAGACCTGTGTACAAGACCCCTACTTATTTTAGGCCTGTCAGGGACAACGTATCTCCCCATCCGTAATATAAGGTGCCTTTACGCGAGTTATGATAAAAGTTGAAAATATGGGCGACATCATGATTTGTGTAAGGGGTGTCTCGAGTTTGCAGATGATATAGTGAAAATTGTAAAGATTGTCACATGGTGTGTGAACAGTGTAAAAGCTCCAAATGTGAAAGCCGTGTGGTTGAAGCTGAGAAGAGGGACTGTAATGTGTGAAGACGTACATTTTTCAATAATAACTGTTTTGAGCTCCATAAAGCAATTGGCACGTGCAGGAAAATGAGAATCTGTGAATGTGGTATGTTTCACATGATGGATAATTGGGGTAAGTTTGAGCATAAATGTGACGAGATTCACTGTTCTACATGCCATGAGAAATATAAGGCAGATGGCGTAAAGCATGTATGTTATATGAAAGACGCAAAGCCTAAAAACAGCCCTTGTATAACTGTATACTAAGATATAGAAACATACACGAACGCTGAAACCAAAGAGGTAATTCCACATTTACTTGTGAGCCAGACTATCTGCGACGAGTGTATGGAGATCGAATGTGATGAGTGTCACAAATGTGGTAAACGGAAAAACGTTTTTAAAACGAATGTCCACGATGGCCCTGTGAAATTATTTGTGTCCTATATTGTCAAGTTAGCCGACGAGTTCAAAAAAATGACTGTGTATATTCTTGCCCATAACGGGGCAAGATTTGACACACAGTTCCTTTATAAGGAGCTGCTCGAGCACGAGTCCTCTGAGATATTTACAGGTGATCCCTTGAAAAGAGGAAACAAACTTATACAGATGCAAATAAGAGGTAATGTGCAATTTAAAGATACTTTATTATTCACGCCTTGTAAATTAGCAAAGCTACCCAAGGTGATGGGGGTAGCAGCTGAAGTGTCAAAAGGGTACTTCCCTTAAACTTTCCTCACTAGCGAGACTTTAAATTACGTGGGGCTGCCTCCACCCAAACATTATTTTAACTATGGTTGTATGAGTGCAGATGAACGTGAAGACTTTGATCGATACTACAGCAGTTTTAATGAACGTCATACTTATAATATAGCTAATAAATGTGAGCGTTATTGCGTGAATGATGTGCGCGTTCTTAGAGTATGTTTCCAAGCCTTTAGAAGGATGTACATAGGCCGTTTCAAATGCGATCCGCTGCAAGTCGCAACCACCATCGCGTCACTATGCTTTACGGTGTTCAAGAATAACTTCATGCCTAAAGCCACCTTAGCCATTATTCACAGAAACAACCCCCGCAGTTACGGCCACAAGGCTATTTACTGGCTCATACACCTACAGCAACAGACAGGTGTATACATAAAGCACGCCCGCAACACGGGTGAAGTACCCATTAAGATTAATGGTCGTGTTTTCTGGGTTGATGGGCTAAGTGAAAACCGTGTCACTGGAGTGAAGACTGTATACTCCTTTAACGGATGCTGGTGGCATGGATGCCCCCGTCCTGAGTGCGGAATCGCCGGATATCCACGGTAGATCTCCTGCCGACTGTCTTGCATGGACCCGCACCCGTAATCAACTTATAGGGTCCCAGTTCACTCACAAAGTCTTGTGGGAGCATGAATATGATGCACGGATGGAGACAGACGAGGGGTACCGTGAGGAAATAAACACGATCAAGCGTTCAATGGTACTGGAACCTCTCAGTTGCGGTGATAGCTTGTTCGTTGGACGCACAAATCCCTTCAAGCTATACTTTCCGCCAATGGAGGGTGTGAAACTTCACTGCTACGATTTCTGCTCTTTATACCCATACGTGATGAAGAACAACCCGTACCCCGTGGGTGCTCCTGAGAAATTTGTGGGACCTAGCCTGCCTTCCATCAATGAATTTTCAAGAAATTTAAATAATCGGTACTTTGGACTCTCTTTCGTGGACGTGCTTCCCCCCTCGCGATTTATGGATGCCGATCTTACCCGTCGTCATCGACCACAAGCTCATGTTTCCCCTGTGCGTGAAGTGTGCGGAAGAGAATAACGGTAATTGTAGCCATACACCCCACCAACGTAAGATCAGAAGCGTATATACAAGTCCTGAGCTGGCCCTAGCCGTACTCCATGGGTATAGAATACTGAAGATACACGAGGTTTGGAGGTTTCAGAAGCTACCAAACCTTTTCACACCGTATATAAACGCATTTTTGAAGGATCTACAGATCTACAGAAGCTAAGGCTAACAAAGACCCTAAGATCCATTGTAAGGTTAGCCCGAGAGAAAGGAAAGAGTAGGGGGTTAAGAGAAGTGAAGAAAAGAGAATAAGGGGTTAAGTAAGGAGCAACACCTATCACTCGTGGGTTAACATTCATTCAGAAAAAGAGAAAAAAGACTCACCATCATCATCCGCCGGCCACTGCCGACAAGTCAGAAAAATAGTGGGAGAAAATAGGAGAGGGGTGAAAGATGAAAAGAAGTAAAATAAGAACGCTTACAAACCATGTAAACACATTCTTAACTCACTGTCATACCATGCAAACTATAAACATGCAAGAAAAGAGAGTTACAGACATGCAAAGTAAGGAGAGGTTAAAAACAAAAAAAAAGTAGGTAAAGTTAAACAAAAAGTGTGTTAGTTTACGCTACGAGCTACATCTACGTTCGTGTTAGTCTAATTTTTTTTTTTTTTATTGCTGGCATCACACGCTGGCATGTCACAAGCTGGCATTTATCGTCAACAGACTCATCCTCGAGCACCACCACCAGAGCTCCTGTTGTTACTAACTATGTTTTTTATTTTAAACAACGTTAATATTTTTAAAATGTCTGTCAAAACGGTTCTTAAACATATTAACGCTGGTAGAATGAACGACTGACGCGGGAAGATTATTCCATTTATCAATTACTTTAAACGTAAAGAAGTTTTTAGCGATATTGGTAATGAAACGTCTGCCACGCAACTTAAATCCGTTATTACGAGTATTACCATTATCGAAAGTGAACAATTTGTCAAAATTTACGTTATCGATGTTATTAACGATTTTGAAAACTTCAATAAGCTCCCCCCTTAATCTCCTAGTTTCGAGTGAATACAGGTCTAACTCTTTAATCCTATCTTCATAAGGCTTATTGCGCAATGACGGAATCAGTTTCGTGGAACGACGTTGAACCCTTTCTAACCTATCAATATCCTCACGCAAGTACGGGCACCAAAACTGAATTGCATATTCTAAATGAGGCCTGACAAGGGACTTGTAAAGGGGCAATATAATATCCTTCGATTTAAATTCGAAATTACGCGCTATGAAGCCTAACATCCTATTAGCTTTTGCGCAAGACTCCAGGCACTGGTTCCTAACCTTTAAATCCTTAGATACGCGTACGCCTAAATCTACTTCCTCGTCAACGCTCGCTAACTCCCTATTATCCATCGTGTACGTGTAATTATTGTTGCGAGAACCTATATGCAAAACTTTACATTTGTCTACGTTAAATTGCATCTGCCACTTATCTGTCCACTCCATAATCCTATTTATATCGTCTTGGAGCCTATTTCTATAGTCCACGTTAACAACCTTACCGCCTATTTTAGTATCGTCCGCGAATTTTGACACGTTACTAGTCAATCCTACATCTATGTCGTTAATGTAAATTACGAATAGCAATGGGTCTAACACTGAACCCTGTGGGACACCGCTACCTACATCTAACCACCCCGATTCACTACCATTGGCTACGACCCTCTGTCTCCTAGCACGAAGCCATTCTTCTAACCAGTTAGCTACCTGACCGCGTATACCGTGCGCTTTGACCTTCGCAATTAGTCTCCTATGCGGAACTGTATCGAACGCCTTTTTAAAATCTAAATAAATAACGTCAGCTGCTCTATGCCTATCGTATTCGCGCACTATTTCGTTATAAAATTCTAACAAATTAGTTAAACAAGACCTATGGCGTCGAAACCCATGCTGACTACTATTAATCAAATATCTACTTTCTAAGTGATCGATGATACGATCCCTAGCTACGGATTCCAAAAGTTTACCGACAATTGACGTTAAGCTAATGGGCCAATAATTGCTAGCTACTGCGTGGTCGCCTTTATTAAAAATAGGCGTAACGTTAGCTAATTTGAAGTCTTCAGGAATAATCCAGGTTTCGAGTGACTGATTAAAAATCTTCGTTAAGGGGCCTACAATAACGTCTTTCAAATCTTTCAAATGTCTGGGATAAAAAGCGTCAGGGCCTGGAGCCTTGCTAACTATTAGCCTATCGATATAATGCGCAATCTCAGCCTCGTAAACAGTTATTTCATCCAAAATAGTCTCGCTACTAAATGGAACGATATCGTCCACGTCGGGGACATTATTTACGTCTTCTACGGTAAAAACTGTCGCAAAAAAGTTATTGAAAATACCCGCCATCGCCTGAGCGTCAGAAGCCAAAGCGCCATTAACATCCACTAGAGGGCCTATGCTATATTTTACCGGCGTACGATTATTAACGTATTCAAAAAACTTTTTTGGATTATGTTAACTATCCGCAGCTATAAATATCTCTAAATTACGCTTGGCATTCCTAACTGATCTTTTAACCTGACGTCTAAGCTCGATATATCTATTAAAGTTAGCTACCTGGCCATTGCGCTTATTAAGTCTATACGCTCTATTACGCTCGTTTATGAACTCGCTTATTTCCCTAGTCCACCACTTCGGCCTACCACGATTTCTAGCGCGCTTGGACCTACGAGGAATAAACTCCCTTTCAATATTCCTAAAACTTTCTTTAAACGCCACCCAACGCAAATTTTTGTCATTACCCATAAATAAGTTAGCCCAGTCCACTACTCTCATCCTATCCGCAAAACTATCAAAATTAGCCCTACGAAAATCAGGGACTTCTATGACGTTACTATCCTGTGTTTTCTATGAATAACTTAAACCTAAGAATTTGATGATCACTACATCCTAAACTCTCGCCTACTTCTAAACCTTCGACTATATTCTCGCCGTTCTTCATCACCAAATCTAAAATACTATCACCGCGCGTTGGTTCGGTAACCATCTGTCGTAAAAAGTTATCTTCCATAAACTCAACCAATCTCAAACCCTCCTCATTACTAGTAAAAGTCTCATAATTAACATTAGGGCAGTTAAAGTCCCCGACAATTATACTATTCCGATTGTCGATAAAATTACAAAGAAGTGAGTAAAATCTAGTATCTGGATAGAGGGGTTGAACGGGAGGTCTATAACCAACAACAAAATTAAAACTAATACTACGCGCCCTAACTTCAACACATATCGCATTAATTGCTGCAGGAAAATCTAACTTAACCTCGATAGCCCTAAGGGAATTACGAATGTACAGCAAAACGCCTCAACCAAACCTATTTAACCTATCATTAGTAAAGAGTTTAAAACCCGGTGTATCAAGTTCCCCCAACAAGTCCCGAGTCACGGTATTTAACCAAGTTTCAGTGATAGCAACTATATCATAGTTGCCGGAATAAATTATAGCCTTAAATTCATTTAATTTATTTCTAATACTATGCGCGTTACAATAAAAGACGTTTAAGTTATATTTACCAGGGGCCCGCGTTTTAAACTATTTTTCACGTCGGGCCCGCGTTCCCCGGACCCCCAACGTTTAAAGAAGGCTTCGACCTATACAGCTTTCGCACGTTTTCGTCTATTAACATAACTAGCCTAGCATTACCTATTTCATTAAAATGCACCCCATCTTTTATAAAAAGGCTAGGATCACTGAATTCGGACCACAGCTTTACGAAGGGTACATTTTCCTCAGCACAAATCTCTTCTAATTTATTATTAAAAAATATTGTTTTTGACGTAATCCTAAGACCCAACCCGTGCCTAGGGGTAATACCTAGAACTAAAGACCTATCTGACCTCGCCTTCAGGGACGTAATTAACCCCCTATATCTCTCCAAAAGGTCAGGCACTCTCGTATCAGGCCTATACGAGTCGTTGCCTCCTACCATCGTCACCAACATTGAGTGACGGGAGGCAACGTCAATCCTATCTACTTCGTCTCTAACTCTGTCAACCCTGGCCCCTGGGAGACAGACCCTCCTCCTCTTGGTTGGATGCCGTTCAACGAACTCTTTGTCCATGTGGCGCACTAAAGAGTCCAAAATTAAAATATTTTCCCCTCATTCACGTCCCTTTCCAAATGGGCGAAAGGGTTCGAAACCTCGATAGGGGGGGGGGGATTCCTATCACCTAACGTACGCGGCCTAGCTCCACCCTTAACCTCTCTATATCCCTCGCTATCTACTACTCTCGGACTAACCTTAACCCCTTCCTCAACTCTATCCAACCTTCCCGACAATCTACCTAAACTAGAAACTAGGTTACGCACCTCACCCTTCAAATTACTAACGTCTTCAACGTTAGTATTGGTTCGGCTTCCATCAACCGTAGCCCTATCCCTGCCCTCATCAAGCGTTGCAAGTCTTTCGGTTACCTCACGTACACTGCGTTTTATGTCAACTAATTCCTCCATGAACTCGCAAAAGAAACAAACTGATCTATCAGTAATCGCCATAGGACCGCCGTTATAATCCTTAAATTCTGAATACCACCGGTTTACCCTACACCTAACACACGACGCTTTCTGCGACGGCATCGCGCAGTTAAAAATTAGTTTAAACCGTCACAGGTACAAGTTAATTTAAGCCGGTACGCTATGAAAACTTCTAAATCGCTAAAAACCACTAATATTCAATTACTTAACTATAACAACGTGAATTTAAACGCAAGTATATAAAATTCAAAACTATCCAAAAGTAAAATTCTCAGCAATATCCAAAAGTAGATGCAAAATCAGAGAGCTCAGGAAATGCGTCCGTTCAGTACAAAGTCTGGCTGACGAATTGAGTACAGAGTCTGGCTGACGAATTGAGTACAGACTCTGGCTGTCGAATTGAGGCATCACGGTATCCACGAGGAGTTGACACCCGAAGATGAAAAGTCTGCCTATATTCAACGTTACCGCGACCACGAACGTATACAACTTGATCGCGCCCAAATTGCAAAGAATCCTGGCAAGCGCTTTAGTGCAAAGTTGTGTCTAAACAGTCTATGGGGAAAATTTGCACAGAATAGTGGCAAGGGAAAGGTTCATTTGGCAGAAAGCTATAGCGAAGTCTGAGATTATGCCAACGCACCTGATAAAGAAGTCATGGAAATCGTGAATGTAGGTAATACTTACATTATAAAGTACAACAACACTGAATTGGCCAAAGATACCTCAAGGGTTACAAACATTCCTGTAGCCAGCTTCACAACAGCCTACGCCCGCATCAAACTTTGGGGTCTAATGCATTCTCTTGGGCAGAGTGTCTTGAATGCCGATTCAGATAGCGTGATATTCACAGCGAGGGAGGGTGAATACATGCCAGCTATTGGTGAATTCCTCGGCGAGCTCACTGATGAGATCAAGGATGAGTATGGGGACAATGCATACGCCGACTCCTTTGTCTCAACAGGACCTAAAACTTATGGGGTACGGGTGAGAATAGGGAATGAAACGAAATATATCGTGAAGGCAAAGGGTATCACGCTTAACCAAGCGAATCGGCGGGTCGTTAACTTTGATTCGCTGAAGGATCTAGTGTGTTTGGACGATGATGAGGGTGATCGGCCTCCACAACTAATTGTAGGCACCCACAATTTTCTGGACTTTGATGGGTCCATTGCTAACTTATTCATCACACGTATTTGTAAATATATTTGTATTGAGAGCAATCTTTGATGTGCCTATGTTAACTTATTTATTGCACGTATTTGTAAATATATACATGCTGATTATTTCGTTTATTAAATAAATCGTGCATCGACTTGTGTTTCACTTTGCGTGTGTGCGTGTGTACAGTAAAGTTAGGCCCCGCCCACTGTAAGACCGGGGACGTGATTCATCCCGTAGCCTGAGCAGGCCTCTGTCCCCGCATTCTCAGTTGACCTCTGTATACCCTTGAGTTCAGACGTGTATTCTCTCCCGCGTAAAAGAAAATGGCCACCTTTAATATCGCTTGCTCAACATTTATGAAGTGGTATTCAGTAAAGGGCGTAGATGTAGTGGATACTGAAAAACTCCCTATTCCAGCCTCCTTTGACTCTTTTAAGGATGCATTGAATCGTGCGAAGGGTCGGGCTATTCAAATACTCTACGGATATTCTGGCGAGGGGGTTGTAGGATTTCGCAGTACAGACGATGTACTGAAGTATGTTGTAGAACGAAGCTTTATAAAGGCACACGTGCACCGCGTGGTAGAAGAAGCGGCACGCTCAGAAGCTAAACAACAGTTATGGGTAGTGAGCCTTGTGGATGAGTGGTGTGATAAACGGTAGTATATCATGCTACACCATGTCGATTACTCATACCCTACAACTGAAAATGTGAATCTCGTTATCATGGATAATCTTAAGTATTTTTACCACTACATTAATATATATCATGATGAGGTTTATAGCGAGATTGTGGCTAAATGGTTGTGTGAGTTTTTAACAGATTTTAGAGATGAGTATCGCTTGTTAAATAAAAAGCGTAAATATGAACATATGTTTCTTTCTAACAGCGCCCCGCAGTGTGAAGATTTTTAGGAGAGATAAAACATTATAAAATGTGTTTAGCTCGTAAAATTTACCCTGAGGGAAACTGTCTGGTGCGTATTCGGGAGAGTGGTAGTGATAAAACGTTAAAACCGAAATTAGTTTTTGTACCGGAAAATTTCTCAAAACGCCTACCCAGTATAATGGGATACAACAATTCATGTTGGGCCAGCTCCGCACAGGTTTCATTAGATTATGGTGCGACTCGCACCTCACGGGTCATACGGGTTCGAACAAACCCTTTCACGTATCATCATGGTGAGTCAACCGCCCATCGAACCGTTCCTGCCTACCTGCGTGCCTCACGCGGCTCATAGTCTTCTCAAAGCTTGCACCGAGTGGATGTGCCATAGTCATCTCGATGAATACGATGGAACTCCCTTTGAGAAGCATTCTCAACGCCTCGTACGACGTCTCCGTGACGAAGTCGTTGCGTGTGTTCAGGCGGGAAACCGGCACCATTAACTGTGTGCTTGAAACGAACAGTAGACCTGCGAGCAAGAGCAACGTTATTTATTTAAATCTTGAGGAGATGCATAAAATCTTCGTGGTAGTTGAGAGGTGGGCTGAGGACCGCTATAAAATACCAGCTGACGTAGTTATAATAAGAGAGGTGATTAGTGAAGCCTCCTCATATACCGTTGTTTGTACATTAAGTGTAAATAACAATCAACCATACGTTGATATACGACTGATGTGGAAGAACACAGCTGATAATGACGTTCTTGTTCCTACACGAAACCGTTTCATCCTCTACAGAATGTTTGAGATCGTTGGATTCCGTAAGCTGAAGCCTATATTAGACATACGTATCTCAGACATGATTCACTTTGACACAATACTTGAATACGCTTACACCGCTCTGCTCAACGGATTTGTTGAATGTAGGAATGTGCAGGGGGAGAACGGGCTAGCTCTGGATGCGTATTTAAAAGGCTTAGACTCTTCGAAATATCCCGACCTTTGGTACAAAACGCTTGAGAGGTGCAGAGCTGAGCTCGCCTACACTGTTCACCCTGAAGAACTGTATCTCTATACAGGGTGTCCCAGGAGGAAATGTCAAGAATGCACCATTTCACTCTTTGGGTATTTCTAAGTAGAAAGTATTATATCGATATTGGTCTGATTCCCAACCGTTACCGAGATACAGGCCTCTACATTTGAGTAATTAAAACATAATAAAAAGGCGATCTTAGATACTATTTAATGACACTTGTGGTTTACAAAAAGTACAAACATACAATACACTATTGCACTTATTGCGGAATGGTTTCAAAGTGACCCCCTCCTTCTTCAATGCACGCTGCGAGCCTCCGATCCATCGAGTCTTTCCAAGGAAAACGCGGAAGTTCATTTCTGAGATTTATGAACGCATCCTGTATACGTGCAACCAACTGCTCCCTAGTTTCGGACTTACCCCGCTGATAAACGTTACTCTTCAAGAACCCCCAGACAAAAAAATAATGTAAATAAATAATGTGAGGATCTGCACAGTTGTCAATGTATCATTAAATGTCATTGAATATTATCTAAGATCGGCTTTTTATTATGTTTTAGTTACCCAAATGTAGAGGCCTGTATCTCGGTAACGGTTGGGAATCAGGCACATGTCGATATAATACTTTCTACTTAGAAATACCCAAAGAGTTAAATGGTGCATTCTTGACATTTCCTCCTGGGACACCCTTATAGTAGATAGCTGCCGTTACGACTTGGAAGATTATTTCAATTGCTGCTATGCCGAGTGAAGAAGAGTTCACGATTGAAAAGTTCGGTACGTTAAGAAAAAACCCTCGATTGGAAAGGCATGATTATAAGCTTGTATTTAATGACATAGTTAACGATAACGTTTTTGCGCGTGCTTTTGATTGCGTTCTAGTGGCGCTTAAAGACAACTTACCTGCCAAGTGTAAAGTGGGTACAAAAATAGTGTTGAATGATATGAAAGCTTTTTACATTGAATATAAACCGCCGTATCAGTTAAGCGGCGAGTTGATGCTTGAGCGGTTTTCCCACATCGTGCAGAGTAATGCCGATGTTGATGTAGCATCAATCAGCATTGAATTTACCATTTTGTACCGTAGAACGTAAAGACAATATATATATTTTTATTGTAATATTTTGCTAATACTACGTTTTGTACGATTATATATAATTAATATAAATATATATTTTTCTAATATTTGGTTAATACTATGTTTTGTACAATTATATATAATTAATATAACTAATGTTTCCTGTACTAATATTTGATAATATAACTTTTGATAATATAACTACATATTTTTCTAATATTTGATTAATACTGTGCTTTGTATGATTATATATTTTCCATGTTTTGTACGACTATACAGGGTGTCCCAGAATTAACTATCTATTTCAATGAAATCGGACAAATTTTTTAAAACACACTTTTATTTGTTTATCATGTTTAATATGTGTTAAAAATGTATAAATTTCTAAATTTTTTTCATAATTTTATTTTCATAATTTTTTCATTATCTGGTCCAATGAAAGACCGTCTGAAGTCATAGAATGGCAAAGAGACTCTCCAAAAGTTAACGTGTGGCTTGGAATGACCAAATCCAAAATTTATGGCACATTCTTCTTTGCGGAAGCAACTGTAACAGGTACCGTCTACCTTGATATGCTTCAGCAGTTTCTCGAACCACAGCTTCTTGATGATGGCATTCTTGATAATGTTGTGTTTCAACAAGAAGCATTGATCTTTTGGCGATAACCTTTGTTTTTATGAAACCCCATGCAAAGAAATCCAGGGGTGTCAAATCCGGAGAACGCGGAGGCCAAGGTCGAGGTCCTCCACGTCCAATCCACCGATTCGGAAGGCGTCTGTTGAGGTATTCTCGAACAATTAGAGCATAATGACATGGTGCTCCATCTTGTTGAAACACAACATTATCAAGAATGCCATCATCAAGAAGCTATGTTTCGAGAAACTGCTGAAGCATATCAAGGTAGATGGTACCTGTTACAGTTGCCTCCGCAAAGAAGAATGGGCCATAAATTTTGGATTTGGTCATGCCAAGCCACACGTTAACTTTTGGAGAGTCTCTTTGCCATTCTATGACTTCAGACGGTCTTTCATTGGACTAGATAATGAAAAAATTATGAAAATAAAATTATGAAAAAAATTTAGAAATTTATACATTTTTAACACATATTAAACATGATAAACATAAATAAAAGTGTGTTTTTAAAAAATTTGTCCGATTTCATTGAAATAGATAGTTAATTCTGGGACACCCTGTATATAATTAATATAAATATATATTTTTATAATATTTAGTTAATACTATGATTTGCATGATTATATATTCCCCGTTCTATTATTTGATCATATAATATATATATATATATATATATATATATATATATATATATATATATCCTATTGTATAGCCAATAATTAATAACAGAATGTTGTAATGGTGTTTTATTTATTTCTTGAACACGTTTATATCATTTTCTAAAACAGAGTAATTGAATAGATAAGTAACGAGGCTGACAGCTCAGCCAACTATAACATAAGCTTATTTAAAATAAATAACGAATCTGGCAACTCAGCAGCCAACTGGCTGAATAATAATTATATATATGGCATTGTCTGGCAACTCAGCCAACTGGCTGTTTAAGGACACTATAAGAGGCCGGGTGTTGGACGACGGAGTCATATGCGTCCGACAGCTGTCGGATGAAGGATCTCCTCTTCCTCTCTTGCTATCTCTTTCTGCTCCTTTGGGGGTGAGGAAACCCCTTCCTCCACAAAGAGGCGCCCTTAGGTTAGGTATGCCCCTTTGGGGGGTTCAGCTTGGGGAGAACTCCGCCTCCAAGTTGCATACCCCTTGCAATCCCATTTTGGGGTTGGCAACAAAGGTCGGTACTCCCCTTTGGGAGGATCAGCTTGGGGGATAACTCCAGGTTGTATACCCCTTGCAATCCCATTTCGGAGCTGGCAACAAAGGGGGTGCCTTGGCAACGAGGGGGCGGGGTTTAGCAACGAAGGGGGCGGGGCTTAGCAACAAAGGGTGGGGTGGGGTGAGGGTTGGCACTCTTGCAACAAAAGGGGGTGGGGTGGCACTCTTGCAACAAAGGGGGTGGGAGTGGCACTCTTGCAACATTATGCAATTGCACCTTGCACTCCACCTTTTTGCGGGCATACTACTGCTGTCTCCAAAACAAATAAACTATTCAGAAAAACCAGAATATTGCCAATTACTAATTTTTATACATTTTAGAAATTTCATTTTTGTTGGCGAGCTTTTTCTGAAAGTGTATCATCTCAGTAATTAAGACAGGCATGGATTCTTACATAAATCTTAAATGTAGTTCAGTGACCTCAATTTTATCTAAAAATCTGTGGTACCATTTTGAATTTAGATTACCTTTCTGAAGGACATTTACGAATCAATTTTCCTTTTAAACAATGTTTTAGAAATTTTCACACTATATTAATATTTATAAAACAAATTATCTTCATACTTACTCATAATATTAATTCTTAAATTATGTTAAGTTATTTAGATTCTTTTAACTAAGAAACTTTTTCATTAAAATAAAAAACAAATCCTCTATCCTCCGCTTCATATGCGTAATAATAATAATCATCCATGAGGGCCAGAAACTGGTATACCGCTCAGGCCAACCAATGCAGCTCATTGCTCTAACTCCTGTATTATTATTATTAGCATCATCGGGAGTTGAACCTCCGACCTTAGTGTTTTCGTATTTCTTCCAGGAGTGTCACCCACAGAACCACAGGCGCTGCCCTTGCCGCTACTGTTCGTAAAAAGAGTCGTTTTACGTCTGCTATTATCGTTATTTGTGTTTATTTTTATGAACATTAATTATTATGCAAGAATGTAATAATTTGAAACGTAACTTTTACAGAATTTAGGGTTCACAGTTTGCAGATACTAGAATAACTCGTATTTATAATAAGAGGTTTGTTCATTTAATGAGTTATACACACGTGCTGAGAAAGTCTATAAAAACTGAAAAGTTATCAAAATATGGAAAAAATTAAAATTTACAATGTAATTTTAATAATTTACATTTAGCTTTTCATTTTCAGTATTTTCATTATGTCGCAAAGAACGATAAAATTATTATTATTAGTATTATTATTATTATTCATGAACAGAATACAATTTAGAATAGAAATCATGGTTTCTTTGAAATCAGTATAAACCAATTCATTCTTATAATACGACTATTATATAATGCGGTTCCGCTTAAAGAAACTTAGAACTATAATATAAATTCTCTTCGGAGTACAAATTTTCTCCATTTTTTTCATTAGAAACCATACTTAAATTCAAATTCGTGCGTTCTTACTTTATTAAAATGGTTTAGGTTCATTAAACTCTTGGGTCTCTACTCGTAAAATAATCAGTGAGAAGAGACAGAAACTGGCACAGCGCTCAGGTCACGTAACGAGTAAAGGTACAACTCGAAATGACAGGCCATCAACATTCCGAACTCCAGAAAATGGTGCCTTGGTGCAAGAAAAGTTGGTCAAAGTCAAAAGAAATCTTTTCATTAAACCATTCCTGAAGCGATAAATTAATTAGCGATATAAAATTATCTTTGCAATGATATAAAAATTATATTTCTAGTTCTATACGAATGGAAGTTATCACTGTTTAAACGTAGGAAATTACTTTACGATCATCCTTTATGTCAGTGGTTTCCAGCCTTTTTCTGGCTCAAGGCACCCCTATGGGTACTTGTAGGTTATCTCCCCCCCCCTCACGCTTGATTTGTCATCGTGGCAAATAGCATGAAGTCGCATTAAATTCATTCTGGCTGAAAAAAGCAATAATTAAATTGGGCAAAGGATTGGTAATATCTACTGAAATAGATACTATTAAATATATAATTTGGCTCATGTAATAATTATTGATACGATTTATTTTTTAAACTAATTTATGGCCGGATTCTGAAGGATTGCCTTTATAAAGTTAAGGATCGCCTGAAGATCAGGGCCCCCAGCATTTTTTAGTTAGCTTTATAAGGCTAACTAACGAAAATATCACGACCTAACCTAACCAATTATCAAGGGCGTACAGTTGACCTAATGATTGGTTAGGTTAGGTCGTGATATTTTTGTTAGTTGGTGTTATAAGGCTAACTAAAGAAGGCTGGGGACCCTGACCTTCAGGTGATCCAAAGTTAATGTAAGTTGTATAACAAATCAACAACCAATGTGTATCAAACATTCTAGAACGAAATGCTCGTTTGATTGTTCTGCGTGTGTGCTATTTGTCATCATGACAAATCAAGCGTGGGGGGGGAGATAACCTACAAGTACCTCACTATGTAATCTGTTCTTCTTTCGCGGTACCTAGGAGAATTTCCGTCTCTCACTGTTGAACATCGTTCCCCCGAACCCCAGCACTACATACTGTAACTTCAAACCGAGTCATTAGTTTCCATACGAACGTACTAAATCCTGAATGTTTTGTTTCATTTGAAATTTTCATATATTCACTAACTTTTGAATTTTTAATCACTTGCTTTTATCAACTTTCATTGAAATCATTGAAATCATATAATTTTTCCAGTAAGTGAACGGCATTTGGTCTGGGACACTAGCATCGAACCTCCATGAAATTACGTATCACGGTTGGGAAACACTGTTCCATATTAAAATTGTATTTTTTTTATATAGGAAGGAGGGTGGCTAAGTGACCTCTCCACAGAAGAAGGAGACAGCCAAAAACAAGGTCTTCAAGGTTCAATGATGCCATTTTTTTTAATTTTTTTTTTTTAGAAATTTTAAAAAGATTGTGTAAGGTGCATGTATGTGTAGTGAGAAATAGAGAGAGAAGCGTGTTTGAGAGCATGCTGGACTGCTAACAGGGTAGATGAGACACGGAAAAAGATCACCTAAGGAGGACAGTAACAGGAGAAATCGGAGTTCCAGCACCTCCTGTCTCCTGCCTAACGTTCCCCCCCGGAGTACTTCCTTGGTCGACTGGTATCTATTAAAAATGTGCCCAGGATGTAGGCACCAGGATATGAGCATAAGATTAAAGTATAACTCCACGTCCTCAAATCCTCTCAAAATGAGAAGAGGTACCGGGTGTCCCATTCGAAATGAAACGACTTTGAAACTCTGTAATTTTTAAAGTATTAATGTGAGAATGTTGAAACTTTGCCAGTTATTACATCATATGCATAAGTTTTTGTCATAAATGTTTTTTTGTTTGTTTCAGATTGAATTATGTTTACCCCACAAGAAAAAGCGAAATGTGTGTTATGGATGGCTGAGTTGAAGTCCCCTACTCTGGTGCAACGGCGATTCCGTACAACCTTTCACGAGGAACCACCCACCAGAAGAGACCTATATGCATGGACCAAGAAATTTGAGGAGACTGGCAGTGTTCTAAAGGAACACTCTGGAGGGCGAACAAGATCGGAAGATGATGTTGAACGAATACGCGGTGCCTTTGGTAGTAGCCCGAGAAAGTCCATCCGTCGTGCCAGTGTCGAACTGCAGATTCCTCGTTCAACTGAAAGAGCGCATCACAGAAGCGGTGAACTCTGTAACTTCCGCCTTCATAATCTTCCTTTACGGTCTTGAGTCTATAGCTTCTTAAAGGATTTAATATACATAATAAACATATTAAAAGACTCGATGCATTAAAATATAACACTAAAACAATAACAAATGAATGGTTTTTTGGTAATAATCTACTTACGCTCCCGTCTCTCCGATTTTCATAAATTATACATCAGTAGCTTCGTTTCTTCATTAGGAATGCGATTTAGACAGTCTCTAGTAAGGGAAATGCTTCAAAACCTAACCTAACCTAAAAAAAAATCTAGACAGTTTTAAAAACACAGTCTACGAGTTTGTAGTTTTACAGGATTTTTAATGAAAATCTAGTGGTTTTTTTCAGTTAGAAAAAAATCACCAGATTGACAACATTAGTATTCGTGTAAATTCTAATTAGATTCAGTTTGGTGGTGTTTGCGATAGAATTATGACGTGCCGTTCGTGTGGTTTCGACTCAGAACTTGATTCGTCATGTGCCATAGATGAAGATAAAGCATTGGATGTTTTTATCAATTATGGCGTTATTCTCTCATCCTTAACTTGCCCGAAATGTGACAGTGAGTGCCTAATACGAAAAGATCAGAAGATATTTAGGTGAAATAACCTGTTAGGTTAATTGAATGCCCGGTTAGGTTAATTGAATGCTCGGTTAGGTCAACTGTACGCCCTTGACTGGTTAGGTTAAGTCGTGATATTTTCGTTAGTTTAAACGAAAATGACGAGAGCAAACTTTTCTGGTTAATTTTGAAGTGTTTCACGCGTTTCCTGTGGTAATGCGTCGTTTACGAGATCTCGTAACATGAACATAGCCTATATGTTTATGTTACGATATCTCAAAAACTACGCATTTGCACAGGAAACCAATGACAGATTCGTGCAAAACACTTTAAAATTGACCAGAAAAGTTTGGTTAAAACTCTCTACATTTTTTTTAGGTTAGGTTTTGAAGTATTTCCCTTACTAGAGACTGTCTAAATCGCATTCCAAATGAAGAAAAGAAGCTACCGATGTATAATTTATGAAAATCGGAGAGACGAGAGCTTAAGTAGATTATTACCGGGTTTTTAAACGCAATAACCGCTCTTAAATGAAATGGAAAGTGAAAAGGAATGAAAGTGGGAAACTATGATTCATATGAAATCTGAACCACGAGTCGCTACATTATCCGAACGCCGCAGAGGATAACGGTCACCCATCCAACTACTGCGTAGACTTAACGTTCCTTAACTTCGCTGATCAAACAGAAAGCGATGTAATGACGTGGCCAACTTAATCTTTTCCCTCCTCATAAATCATTGTTTTAGCAGCTGTTGCAAGGTACAAATCAAAAATGAAACATTAAACTTAATTACAACTTAGCCCTGTTTACATTGAGAGTTTGTCATAGCGAAAGCAGTAATAAAGGATATCTTAAAAAATGTCGGGAACTTTCAACTCCCGGAGATTAACCAAAATTTTAAAAGCATAAGATTTTCTAAGAGCGGTTGTCTTTCCTGTATCTTACGTCACTGCGAGGCGGTGGGCCGGCCACCCCGACTTAATTGACTCTGGCTAAGGTAGCCCGGGCTCGGGCCCCTAACCCCCACTTCCTCGTGCTAAGGGATTGGATGTCACCTTTTTATAATATTTTCTGTCATCACAAATCAGAATTATCTAATTTAACGATGGCAGAGTCTAAATAATAACTATTATTAATGTTTTCAATAGAAACTTTGGAATCCATTTTCATCAGTCTGAACTTAGATGGCGTTACAGTTGTCTTTCTACTAATAAGTCAAACACATAAACATATTCTGCTGTTTCTTTTGATTTGTCGTTTGGCACTTAATGTTCTCTGCTTTTAAATCATTTAAACTTTCTTATTCAAAGAGTTGTAAGGATTTTAACTTTTAATTATAAATAGTTTTAATATGAACTGTGTAAATAAATAGATGAAAAAGCACTATTTATTTACCTGCAATTAAATAATAATGTTTGGGGTTGTTTAACTTACTTCGTAACATCTACGGTTACATGTCGGAGGGCACTTATAACGTTTCATGGAATCCGAACTACTACCCTGCCAAGGGAGGGCCAGAGAGGCCCTTAATCATTGGAATCTAAATCTGAAACGAGATTAAAGTCCATGCAAGGCCTTCAGATTAACATTCAGCCGCTCGTGGCTGATTGGTTGATCCGTTTTACGTCCTCAGACAGGTAGTAACGCTACCAACCGGGATAAATAAATCTCCTTGAAAAGGAGAATTGGTGAGCCGAAAATATTACTTGCAGCGGGCTCGTCACTACATTCCCGTTTCCATTTCTTAGTCTGGCTTGGGACAGTCCATGCCTGGGTTCTATTTTGGTAGTTAACTGCACTTAAAAGTACTGCACAAGTTGTTTATAGTAAGATTAAATGTGAGATGTCATTGTATCTAGAAAAGGGAATGAGGGATTTTGGGATTTGCAAATTCGCATATGTTGGTCAGACAGCTGCTAATTTAATAACAGAATTATTGTCATCGCTCTTTTTACAATAAGCTTCATGAAATCAATCAAAAGTAATAAATACTTGGAGGAAGAGATTGTGACGTACGGGTGCGGGGCTGATTTTGTGTTTTCTTTTCTATTTTCTCCGAGTTTCTCTGTGTGTGTGTGTGTGTGTCTCATCATGGTGATCTTTCTGGGTGTGGTTATTTACTAGTTTGTCTATTGTATGATGGCCGCTACATCTCTGAATGTTCCTACTTATATACTATATATATATATATATATATATATATATATATATATATAATAAACAATTTATCGACCAATTGTGCAATCCGGATGTGTGTGTATATATATATATATATATATATTAGGATCAAGTAAAGATAAGCACCCCCAACCTTTTTTAGTTAGCTTTATAAGGCTAACTAACGAAAAAATCACGACCTAACCTAATCAATCGTCAAGGGCGTACAGTTGACCTAACGATTGGTTAGGTTAAGTCGTGATATTTTCGTTAGTTAGCCTTATAAAGCTAACTAAAAAGGTTGGGGGTGCTTATCTTTACTTGATCATATATATATATATATATATATATTATATATATATATATATGATGCAAACCCACAAGGAAAGAAAAAATTATTCCAAGGCCTTTCGTGTATTCAGCATTACATCTCGTTAGGGAATTCCCTGACGAGGTGTACTGCTGAATACACGAAAGACCTTGGAATTTTTTTTTCCTTGTGGGTTTGCATCATTCATTCATTTCACGTGTTTAAGGGTGAAATTCATCCCATATATGTATACAGGGTGGCGCAAAAGTCGCGTATCATAGGAATTTTCAGTGTTGACTATATTATTTATTTCTTTTAGGTAGGGGATGGCTGCGAAATTAATAATAGAGAGGGTGAGCTTGGTTTTATTGCATGGAATACCAGGTACTACAAATCGATGAATCGGTATTTTTGCGCCACCCTGTATATATATATATATATATATATATATATATATATATATACGCCTTGTTTTTACTTTCTAATTTTAAATATAATTTATTATTAAAGTCTTCATATTTAATTTCTAGCGTGTGACCTACACCTTCGAGACATTTACTATAAAAAATGGTAAGCTTTCAGTAGTCAACTTGTATGAAGGTTTAAGCGTTAATGAAAGTAAGCAACATCAGTTCGAGCGAAAATGTAACTCTATTTCTTTCTCGAAGGTAAAATACAAAGAATGTTTTCTTTCTTTTGAAGTGAGAGGACCGATTTAACGAAGAGATTAAACTTCATTCTATTCTGAGACATTATTCGGGGGCAGCTCAATTTTTCATTCACTTTCTATATAAATATCTATACATGTTGCAGTTTCTGTATAAATATACGAATGAAAGTTAGATTCATTCCTTTTCCTACAAGCATTTTAGTGACCGAAAAAAACAGATTTTTTTTGGGGGGAGTCAACGAGTGATTGTTTCATCCACGCAACGTATTGAACGAAACGTTTGTCCCATGTTAAGCAGGATAAAGGCTAAAAAAAAAAAAAAATAGCATGACCTGAAATCACTCAAATTATGAAAGTAAATTTTAATTATTCACTCCATGTCTGTTATATCATGTGTGTATATATATATATATATATATGTCGAGAGAGAGAGTTTCAATAAATTTCAAAGGATTTCTTTATATGTGAATGTTATCAATTTTCGCACTAAGAGAGAAAGAAAGCTGTGCGCGTTACCTCTTCAATGGAGCGCCTCTCTCGCTACCACAAGAAAAATACACCGGCGCTATCACTACCGCTACTATATATATATATATATATATATATATATATATATAATATATATATTATATATATAGCAGCAGCGGTCAATAAGGCGAACAAGGTGCTAGGTTTTATAGCTTTGAATTTTGAGTACAAATCGCGCGATATTATTGTTCCTCTTTATGAATCATTAGTTAGATCCCATTTGGAGTACGCGATCCAATTTTGGAATCTGCATATGCGCAAAGATAAGATAAAATCGAAAGAGTTCAAAGACGAGCAACTAAGATGATTCCGTCGCTTAGGTTGAAGTCGTACGACGATGGGCTTAAGGAGATAAAATTGACTACATTCGAGACTAGGAGGCTAAGGGGTGATCTAATCCTGGTTTTTAAGATTATGAATGGGTTCGACAACGTAAATAGAGATAGCTTTTTCGAAATATCACAATATAATAGGACTAGAAATAACGGGTGTAAGTTGACAAATAGAAAGTTCAAGACAGCAGTTGCCAAAGAAATTTTTACGCATAGCATAGTAAATAGCTGGAATAGTTTGCCGGTAGAAATAATTAGTAGCACGTTTATAAACATGTTTAAAAATCGATTAGAGCATATTTGATAGACTGGGTATAGTTTAAGGTAGTAAAATTAAGGTTTTTGTGGTTCGGAACCCACGAAAATTGTAGGTCCCCTTCGCCACCACGGAGGACATGCACAATACACAACTATAACCACAGTTAAATAAACCAGCCATGAGTGGATCCTAGGGTGTTTGATGGTTTGAAACATTATAAAATTATAACATTATAACATATATATAACATATCAGGGCCGTAGCCAGGGGGGGATAGGGGGATATATCCCCCTCCGAAATTCTTCCCAAACTTAGAAATATAATCAGATAAAATACTTCTCTCTGCTTACTCCCCTTTCATGGAGCTCTTATTTTCTGGAATGGATTTACATTTCCGACTCACCGAACTCTATAAGGAGCTCATGTCCATTAATGAACTTACGCTTCCGACTCTTAAGTTTGCTTGCTTTTAATTGGTCCTCTTGCCTACGTCACGAATGATGTCATTTTCTATTAATGTGCCCACTGGCCATGTGCAGTCGTCACTCATGATGTCAATTCCTAATATACGGTCAGTCATGCTGTTTACTTACTTTGTTTTTCACGTGTTGTGGGTACTGTGAGTCTGTGACCTATTTACAATATGGCCAACAAGAGGCAAGCAAGTGTTTCAAATTATTTTGAGCCTAAAACAAAAAAGAAAACAAACAGTGATTTAATCTGTCCTTCTGACAGTGGTGAAACTTCAAATAGAAGTGAAAAAACTGAAAATGTTGTTTCCTCAATGTGCGAGTCACAAATGTCTTTGGATATTGGCACGTTCCTCGAAAAATCATGTACAGACGAGGAAAAATATAATATTCTTAAAAATCTTTGGGTACCCGGAGAATTATATAGTTTTCCGCTGGGTAAAAGAAATTTAAAATTTCAAAGGAAGTGGCTGACTGAATTTAAGTGGCTTGCATATTCTCGAGCAAGTGAAGGTGCATTCTGCAAGTACTGTTTTGTCTTTGCAAAAAATGTAGAAGTTGGTAAAGGAAATCACATAAGACTGAATGCACTAGTTAATGCTCCGTATATGCGTTGGAAAGATGCTAAAGAGGATTTCCTCAAGCACGAAACTAGCAATTATCACAAAGACAGCTGTGTTAAAGCACAAAATTTTTTGTCAGTGTTTGAAAATAAAAAAAAAGGATATCTGTACAACCTTAGACAGTGCCAAAAGACAAAAAACCTCAGAAAAAAGAAAAAAACTCATGCCAATTATTGAAACCATTATTTTGTGTGGCCGACAAGAAATTGCATTGCGGGGTGATAGCGATGCTGGGATTTTGGAAGAAAATCAAGAAAATGATGGAAATTTCCGCGCTTTACTGCGGTTTAGGATTGGTGGTGGAGATGAGAATCTAAAGAAGCATTTCACCGAATGTGGTCGAAATGCAACCTACAGAAGCCCTCAAATTCAGAATGAAGTGATTAATATTTGTGGTAATCTAATCCTGTCTCGTATCGTGAATCAGATCAGTCACTCAAAATATTTTAGTGTTCTGGCGGACGAGACCTCAGACATCTGTGGAGTGGAACAATATACTCTTTGTGTTAGGTACGTGTTAAAAAGTGAAGAGAACTACAGTATGTGCTGCGAGAAGATTTTCTGAAATTTGTTCCTATTCATGACTGTTCTGGTAGGGCACTTGCTGAAACATTATTAAAAGAACTGAGAGAGTTGGGGTTGGATGTAAACTACATGAGAGGGCAAGGATATGATGGGGCTAAGTCAATGAGTGGTCAATTGAAAGGATGTGCAGCTATTATACAACAAACGCATCCTTAGGCTCTCTACGTTCATTCCTCTAGCCATGCTCTAAATCTGGCCCTTTCCCATACTTGTTCAGTGCCAATAATAAGTGCTAGTTTGACGGTAATGAGAGATATAATAGCTTTCTTTAGACATTCTCCTAAGCGAAGTCATGTGCTGAAAAGTTGCATCAATGAAATGTATCCTGGTGCCAAAAGAACCCGTCTTCTTAAATTTTGTGAGACTCGGTGGGTTGAACATTTAGATTCAATTCTGTTACTGAAGGAACTTTGTGCACCAATTTCTCAAGCTTTAAAGAGAATTCAGGATTTTACGGACAAAGAGTCTACAACGAAGGCTTTCACATTGTTAACTGCTATTGAGAGCAGCACATTTTTTATATGCTTGGTTATTGTTAGTTAGGTGTTTGCACTACTGCATGGCCTTTGCACATTCCTACAGTCTAAACAATGTGATCTTGCTTCTTGCCTGAACCATGCCGAAGTTTTAAAAGATGAAATACAAGCCCTGAGGGACTCTGCCGATTCGAAATTTAAAAAAGTTTTCTGTGAAGCCGAAAACTTGGGTAAAAGTTTGGGTACAACAATTCAAATGCCACCTTCGGTCGGACGGAAAGGTGATCACTTTGTTACACAGAATGTTGAAGAGTATTACAGACGTTGTGCGTATGTGCCTTTCCTAGACTTTTTATTAAATGAACTAAATGATAGATTTCTCAACCATAAAACTGTATTACAAAAACTGCTATAAAAACTGCTATAAAAAGCTATAAAACCTAACACTTTGTTCGCCTTATTGACCGCTGCTGTACTTTGTTTCGCTACTTTTAAATCACCAGTGACTATAACTCCTAAATCTTTTTCCTGCTCTACGCTTGTTAAATCTTTCCCTGACATACTATACACAAAATTACCGTTACGCGAACCTATACGCAAAATTTTGCACTTATCGACGTTAAATCTCATTTACCATGTGACTGACTAATCAACGATTTTATTCAGATCTTCCTGGATTTTACCTCTATCTTCGTCATTAATCGCCCTACCACCCAACTTCGTGTCATCCGCAAACTTTGAAACTGTACTGACGTGGCCGACATCTAAATCGTTAATATATATAAGAAAAAGCAAGGGGTCCAACACAGAACCCTGAGGAACGCCACTCGCTACATTAGCCCAACACGACTCCGCTCCATCAACGACCACCCTCTGTTTCCTACCTGGCAAGCACTCTTCTATCCAATTTATTACTACACCCCTGATCATGAGCCTTAGTTTTCTCAATGAGTCTTTTGTGCGGTACGGTGTCAAACGCTTTTTGAAAATCTAAATACACTACATCAACCGCCCGATGTCTATCGTAAACGTCAACCACGCTTTGGAAAAATTCTAGAAGATTAGTTAAGCAAGATTTGTTTCGCCTAAAACCGTGCTGCCTGTTTCTAACTAGTTTATGCACTTCTAAGTGTTCGACTATACGATCCCTAATTATTGATTCCAGTAGCTTACCTACAACAGACGTTAAACTGATTGGCCTATAATTTCCCGCCGCACCTTTATCGCCTTTCTTAAAGATAGGTGTTACGTTTGCTAACTTGAAATTATCTTGTACGCACCCCTCAGAAATAGACGCATTAAAAATTTTTGTTAGCGGCACAACAATGCTATCTTTTAATTCTTTTAGTTGTATAGGATATATGGAATCCGGCCACGGTGATTTAAGCGTTTTCATTTTTTATCAATATAGCGCATTATTTCCCCTTCACTAACCACAATATTATCCAAAATATTACCATTATCAAAAGGTATTATGTCTATGACCGTAGGGATATTTGTTACATCTTCTATAGTAAAAACTGACGTAAAAAATTCGTTTAGTAAGGTAGCCATTTCCTTGTTTTCAGAAACTAGATCTCCGTTTACATTTTACAAAGGCCCCAACACACTTTTTACTGGATTTCTATTATTGACGTATTGAAAGAATCGCTTGGGGTTTTCTTTACCGTCACGAGCTTTGGAGATTTCAAATTCGCGCTTGGATTTTTTTATTACACTTTTCGCTTCACGCCTTAGAGATATGTAGTTGTTTCGTAACCACAAATTGTGTTTATCGCACTTATGTGTCCGATAAGCCCTGTCTCTACTCTTTATAATGTCTCGTACTCTAGAAGTAACCCACAAGGGCTTGTTGTTTATTTTCGCACGCTTAATTTTGTACGGTACACATTCCTCATTTATAGTCCTAAATACCGTTTCGAACGATTCCCACATTAGTTTTGCGTCGGAGTTCCCCATTACGTTTTCCCAATTGACGTGTGACAATATATTTCGAAATTTACTAAAGTCTGTGTGCTAGAAGTTAGGAATTTTAGTCGAGTTAGCTGGTTTCGAGTGACTTACTGAGAGGACAAACTCTACCATATTGTGACCGCTATTGCTTAACGGTTCTATTACTTGAAGATCAGTAACTAGCCTATCATCCGTAGTTATTGCTAAATCTAAAATACTGTCCAACCTCGTAGGTTCCCCAACCTTTTGAATAAGAAAGCTATCCTCGAGAAAATTAACTAAACGATTACCTTCCGCGTTCCCCTGCATTGTATCGTAATTCACGTTGGCGCAATTAAAGTCACCCATAACTAAAGCCTGCTCACTACCGATTATTCTCTTTAGTTCACGATATAACGCTTCGTCTGTATCAGCTGTTTGATTAGGGGGCCTATACCGTATGTCCCACAAAAAAGTACACCCAACTTTAGATTGTAATAACTCCTCCAAGAATTGAGATATTTTGGATCTGTTTGTTTGATTTAATATAGCAAATTATTCTGTTAACGTTCAAATTTATTCATGTTTAAACGATTCAGTGTTTAAGCATGTGCTTTTAACTGAAGGGTACAAAAAAATGGATTTCGCAAAATTGGCCAATGAAAAAATAATGTGCGTGCTATCGATGTAATGAAAAGAAAAATACATAATAATAGATACTTTAACATAATTTTAATAAGATACAAAGCAGATTTTTCTTTATTCCTTATTGCAAAAGTTATGCTTAGTTTCGTTTTCTTTCAACATGACCGCCATTCCTATCGATACAAATCTGGAGTCGAGCTATCATCTTCCCCATCACTCTTTGAGTAAGATCAGGATTGTCTTTTAACAAGTTGATTTCAGCTGTGATGCAATTCCTCAAATCATCTAAATTGACAGGTTGTGATGCAAATACTCTATCAATTTAGATGATTTGAGGACTCGCATCACAGCTGAAATCAACTTGTTAAAAGACAATCCAGATCTTATCAAAAGAGTGATGGGGAAGATGAGAGCTCGACTCCAGATTTGTATCGATAGGAATGGCGGTCATGTTGAAAGAAAACGAAACTAAGCATAACTTTTGCAATAAGGAATAAAGAAAAATCTGCTTTGTATCTTATTAAAATTATGTTAAACTATCTATTATTATGAATTTGTCTTTTCATTACATCGATAGCACACACATTATTTTTTCATTGACCAATTTTGCGCAATCCATTTTTTTGTACCTTTCAGTTAAAAGAAGATGCTTAAACACTAAATCGTTTAAACATGAATAAATTTGAACGTTAACAAAGAATAATTTGCTATATAAAATCAAACAAACAGATCCAAAATATCTCAATTTTTGGAGGAGTTAGTACAATCTAAAGTTGGGTGTACTTTTTTGTGGGACATACAGTATATAACGACAACAAGAAGTTTGAAATCGTTCAATTTAAGTTCTGCTATAGTCGAATCTATCGGTTGCGGAATTGTGTGATTTACTTCTATAACGTTCGCAATATTATCTTTGATATACAACATAACACAGCCTCCTCGCCTACCTATTCTGTTTTTAACAAAAAGTCTATAACCTTTAATTTGATACTCCCCTACAAAGTCACGAGTTTCAGTGCTAAGCCACGATTCATTTATCGAAATTATATCATAGTCTTTACAAGCAATTAAAGAAAAAAATTCGTTTCTTTTATTTCGTAGGCTACGAGCATTTAAGTATAAAACCTTCAAATTGTTTGTAATTGTGACACCTTCGCGAGCGTAGGGGAAATTTGTGGAATTTACGCTGGAACCGTTCGAGTTACGGCAGCCTGAAAAGAAGAGACAGTATTATGTAATAGTCTTCCTAAACGCGCAGCTCCTACGTCATTAAGATGAAGTCCATCTCCGAGGAACAAGTCCCTCCTGCCGTAGAAACTGTTCCAAAAATTCGCAAAATGCACTCCTTCCTGTTGGCAAAGAGACATTAGGTTATTGTTAATGTAGGTCGCCTTGCTGTAGAAATCGTTACGTTGGATAATTCGAGGAAGTATACCTGTTAAAACAATCTTATTAGTTTTTTCCTTTAATCGCTCTAGTAAGTCCCTGTACCTAGCCAGCAGTTCTTCCGATCTAGAATTTAAAACGTTATTAGTACCGACATGAATAACATACGTTGTGTCCTCGGCGGTACCGTCTGTAAATTGGTCAACACTATTAGTTATATCTTCCACCCTTGCACCAGGGTAGCAGTAATGGCGCCTACGACGAGGGTTTCTCCCACAGAATTCCTCGAGCTGCCGTCGAACAATGGAATCGCCAACGAGTCGTATTTCCGGTTCATCAGGATCGTCGAAACCTAAACCAGAAAACTTATTGTTTGTTATTACTGGTAGACATGTCTTAGGTTTCCTCAATGGGGCTCCATTACGCACTCGAACGAAGGGTTGGGAACTAGGGGAAGAGAGAGGGCTATTAATACTATTTATATTATTAGTAGAAACTGAGGCAGGAGGGGTTAATTGGAGTCTCAAGGGATTCCAATTTTTGCCGTGAAGAGCATCACGCTTTCTTCAAGCCTCACCCTGACCTCCCTTTCTCGTTCTAACTCGTTCCTCAGCACTTCCATGCTTGAGCACCACCTGCAAACTAACTGTTCATTATTATTAGCCATTGTAAACGCGTAAGCGGCAAGTTTCCCTTCACAGCGACTGCACGTACTTGACGGGGTTGCCATGCTTTTAATTAGTTAAAAAACAAAAAACGCAAAAAGAAACAAAAAAAAAACGAGCGTTTAGAAATTAATAAATTACAACGTAGGTCTACCGTGTTCTTGAAACACAGAAACAGGTTCTTGTAACACAAATTTATACTAAATGAATATAGAATTAAGCTACCGACAAAAGATCTGTAAAAGAAGAGTATTTATAATACTTATCTGTCCGCGATTCGACCCGACTTTTTTCCTTTTTTTCAAACGGTTGTGACCACACTCTACCTGACCTCTCGATGGAAGGAAAAATGAACGCTATGACCACGTTTTCTGATAGATTTGAAAAACAAACAAGGCAAGCCACGTGCAATAGCCTTGGTTTGATAAAATCATATAGTACTGAATAAAGTCAATAAGTGAAATATATTCGTTAATGAATGATTAGTTGCCCGAAGTAATTTAGTTTAGAATGCACCGAACACTATTTTTTTTAAAAACACTTCAACGAAAACCACTTTTTCAATTGACACACTGGAGACTCGATAAAACACGTCTGTTCACAAGGAACACATATATGTATATATATATATATATATACATATATACACACACATATATGTAAATTATGTATATATACATATATATACATATATACACACACACATATGTAAATTATGTATATATACATATATATACATATATATATATATATATATACATATATATATTTACACACACACACACACATATGTATATATATATATATATATATATATATACATATATACACACATACATGTGTATATATATATACACACACACATATGTGTATATATATACACACACATATGTATATATATATATATATATAATATACACACACATATGTGTGTGTGTATATATGTATATATATATATATATATTTACACATATGTACATATATATATTATATACACACATATGTGTGTGTGTGTGTATATATACGTGTATATATATATACGTTTTGTGTTTCCTTTCCTTCGTGGTTTTATTCATCATACACATATGTATAAACATATGTGTGTGTGTGTGTGTGTACACACACACATATATATACATACGGGGTCTGTCAAAAAAAACTAAGCCAAATTGAAACCCTTATTGAAACAAAATCATTTATCTAATTAAGTTGAACTTTTTACACAATAAAGTATAGGTAATCACCTATTATCCTTTAAATTTTTATGACGATATCTTCAGAATTGTTAATTTTATTAATAATTAACTAAAAAGTGAGATTCTCCTACTTAACATGAAATTTTTTTTTTTTGCGATATACTGTAGATAATTTTTAGTTTAATAAAATTAAAAGAACTGTTCAATATGATTCCCTTGCATTTCTATCACTTTTTTAAATCTTGGTCTGAATTCGTCTATTGCTCGATTTATTTGCTCTTGGGGGAGCTCTGCCCATTTTGCGATAATCAACTCACGCAAATGATTGACATCCCTTATTCTGTTCCTATACACTCTCTCTGCCAAGTTTTCCCATATTCCGTAGTCTACAGGGTTTAGGTCAGGGCTGTTAGGTGGCCAACTATTCGGTTCCAGAAATTCAGGCACATTCTTTTTCAAATATTCGATGGTTGTTTTGGCAGTATGTGATGTTGCACCATCTTGTTGAAAAATAAAGTAACCTTTACTAGCCAAGTTTCTCATTTCTGGAAGCATTTTCTCAAGCAGGGTATTTGAATAATATTGAGCATTAATTTTCACTCCTGGCTCAATAAAAAATATTCAAGTTTTTCCCAACTTGGACACTCCAACAGAAACCATGACGCTAGAAGAAAAGTGACTCCTTGTTGCGTACAGTCTATCATCTTGAATTTAATTTTTCTTCGCAACATCAGAATAAACCAGGTCATTCTGTGAGTTTCTTGGTGGCTCTACCGTAAAACGTTTTTCATCCGTAAAAAATGTCTTGGAAAGTTTATCTTCAGTTATTATATGTAAAATACGTTTGGATTTCTCAACTCTTTTCTGACAGTTTACTTCTGACAATCTTTGTCCATGCACTCTTTTAAATGGTTTAAATTGCAGATCAGATTTAATAATCCTTCTTACGCTTCATTCTGATATTCCTAGTTCTTTTGTTATTTGAGCAGGTGTCATGTGGCTACCAGGTCGATCCTCTTGACTAAGGATACGTTCCTCCACTTTCTGAATATTTTCATCTACTCTAACTGATTTTGGTCGCCCACTACCAACCTTCCTTTCAATGCTTCCTGTTTCATCGCTAGTTCTCAATAAGTAATCTAAACCTGATCTAGTCCATCCTTTATAATCGAATTCAGAAAGTAATTTCCTTGCACTATAACCTTTTTCAACTCTATAATGCTTTACAATTATTTTATCTTCATGTGAGAATGGCATATTTAGAGGTATTCACGAAAATTTTTAAATCTAAACAAATTCAGAAAAAGAGAAAAAAGAAGATATTACATAATGAGAAAAACTGAAATTTTCGCAATCTGTAGAAATAACCGCATAACTCCTAAAATATTTAAAATAAAGTTATAAAATTATCACAGATTATTTACGAGCCTTTTATTTATTTAGTGTAAAAAAATATTTGAAATCTCTATCAAATTGTGCATTTCATAGAGATTTCAAATTGGCTTAGTTTTATGTGACAGACCCTGTATATATACACATACTGTATATGTATATATATATATACACACACACACATATGTGTGTGTGTGTGTGTACATATATATATATATATATACACACATGGGTGTATATATCCCATACAACTACTAAAAGAATTAAAAGATAGCATTGTTGTGCCGCTAACAAAGATTTTTAATGCGTCTATTTCTGAGGGGTGCGTACCAGATAATTTCAAGTTAGCAAACGTAACACCTATCTTTAAGAAAGGCGATAAAGGTGCGGCGGGAAATTATAGGCCAATCAGTTTAACGTCTGTTGTAGGTAAGCTACTGGAATCAATAATTAGGGATCGTATAGTCGAACACTTAGAAGTGCATAATCTGGTCAGAAATACGCAGCACGGTTTTAGGCGAAACAAATCTTGCTTAACTAATCTTTTAGAATTTTTCCAAAGCGTGGTTAACGTTTACGATAGACATCGGGCGGTTGATGTAGTGTATTTAGATTTTCAAAAAGCGTTTGACACCGTGCCGCACAAAAGACTGATTGAAAAAACTAAGGCTCATGGAATCAGGGGTGTAGTAATAAATTGGCTAGAAGAATGGTTGCGAGGCAGGAAACAGAGGGTGGTCGTTGATGGAGCGGAGTCGTGTTGGGCTAATGTAGCGAGTGGCGTTCCTCAGGGTTTTGTATTGGGCCCCTTGCTTTTTCTTATATATATTAACGATTTAGATGTCGGCCTAGTCAGTACAGTTTCAAAGTTTGCGGATGACACGAAGCTGGGTGGTAGGGCGATTAATGACGAAGATAGAGGTAAAATTCAGGAAGATCTGAATAAAATCGTTGATTGGTCAGTCACATGGCAAATGAGATTTAACGTGGATAAGTGCAAAATTATGCATATAGGTTCGCGTAACGGTAATTTTGCGTATAGTATGTCAGGGAAAGATTTAACAAGCGTAGAGCAGGAAAAAGATTTAGGAGTTATAGTCACTGGTGATTTAAAAGTAGCGAAACAAAGTACAGCGGCGGTCAATAAGGCGAACAAAGTGTTAGGTTTTATAGCTCGAAATTTTGAGTACAAATCGCGCGATATTATAGTTCCTCTTTATAAATCATTAGTTAGACCCCATTTGGAGTACGCGGTCCAATTTTGGAATCCGCATATGCGCAAAGATATAGACAAAATCGAAAGAGTTCAAAGACGAGCAACTAAGATGATTCCGTCTCTTAGGTCAAAGTCGTACGAGTATAGGCTTAAGGAGTTAAAATTGACTACTCTCGAGACTAGGAGGTTAAGGGGTGATCTAATCCAGGTTTTCAAAATTATGAATGGGTTCGATAACGTAGATAGAGATAGCTTTTTCGAAATATCTCAATATAATAGGACTAGAAATAACGGGTGTAAGTTGACAAGTAGAAGGTTCGAGACAGCAGTTGCGAAAAACTTTTTTACGCATAGAATAGTAAATAGCTGGAATAGTTTGCCGGTAGAAGTAATTAGTAGCACGTCTATAAACATGTTTAAGAATCGATTGGACGCGCATGTTGATAGAAAGGGTATAGTTTAAGGTAGTAAAATAAGGCTTTGTGGGGATAGATCCCACAGCTCAACACAAGTGTTGTGGGATATAGGGAGGCAGCGTCTTGGGTTAGGGGATACTCTCTGTCCTTACACACCCCATTTAAAGAGATTCCTCTGCCGAGCGGTGCCCCCATAGTACTGTGAGGTATTGAAAAACTCATGATCTTCACTTGCCCCACAAACACCTTTAAATGGGAGACCCATAATGGGTGCACACACATTTCTACATTACTGTACAGTCTTTACAGCCACACCTACACTTTTCCTCGTATGTGTATACACAATACACGATTACGAACACAGTTAGGTAGACCAGCCATGAGTGGATCCTAGGGTCTTTGTTGGTCTGAAACATTATAACATTATAACATTATATATATATACGCACACAGACATATATGTATATATATATATATATATATATATATATACACACACACATATGTGTGTATATATATATATAACCTTAACCTTTGGTTAGCTTCCGCCCGAATTGTTCATTCTGACGAAGGTGAATCTTTTCACTCCACCTTAGACCTACAGTTTAACGTGGAATTCGAACCACGCCCATCAGCAGCCCAGCGTTTTGAACACTAGACCATCTTGAGTACCCATTTATCTACCAACCACTTTCTTTATTGTGTGGAAGGAAGAAGAGCTGGGTTTTGCTGCGCGCCGGCTGCCGTCGGGTCTCGAACCCGGGGCCGATGGATTCGTAGTCAGCGACGCTAACCACTACACCACCGAGGCGCATATACATATGTGTATATATATATATACATATATATATATATATATATATATGCATATATATATATATATATATGCATATATATATATATATATATGCATATATATATATATATATGCATATATATATATATATATATATGCATATATATATATATATATATATATACTATATATATGTATATATATATATATATATATATATTCATATATATATGTATATATATATATATATATGAATAGAAACGACATAAGTGTTAAGGAACGTTTCTGCACACGAGGAGGAGAGATAACGAATAATGAAAAATGAGGCGAACCGCCCGGGAATCGAACCCAGGGCCTTCCAATTGCCGGTCGGACGCTCTACCATTATGCTACGGACCTCACTCAATCACAAATCGAAATTCTCCCACATAGGGCAGAAACCAATACCCTGAGAGGGCACCCTCGCAAATCGTGAATATGCGCATATAACTGCAATGACCGCGCAGTATATAAATGAATAGAAACGACATAAGTGTTAAGGAACGTTTCTGCACACGAGGAGGAGAGATAACGAATAATGAAAAATGAGGCGAACCGCCCGGGAATCGAACCCAGGGCCTTCCAATTGCCGGTCGGACGCTCTACCATTATGCTACGGACCTCAATCATTTTTCATTATTCGTTATCTCTCCTCCTCGTGTGCAGAAACGTTCCTTAACACTTATGTCGTTTCTATTCATTTATATACTGTGCGGTCATTGCAGTTATATGCGCATATTCACGATTTGCGAGGGTGCCCTCTCAGGGTATTGGTTTCTGCCCTATGTGGGAGAATTTCGATTTGTGATTGAGTGAGGTCCGTAGCATAATGGTAGAGCGTCCGACCGGCAATTGGAAGGCCCTGGGTTCGATTCCCGGGCGGTTCGCCTCATTTTTCATTATTCGTTATCTCTCCTCCTCGTGTGCAGAAACGTTCCTTAACACTTATGTCGTTTCTATTCATTTATATACTGCGCGCGGTCATTGCAGTTATATGCGCATATTCACGATTTGCGAGGGTGCCCTCTCAGGGTATTGGTTTCTGCCCTATGTGGGAGAATTTCGATTTGTGATTGAGTGAGGTCCGTAGCATAATGGTAGAGCGTCCGACCGGCAATTGGAAGGCCCTGGGTTCGATTCCCGGGCGGTTCGCCTCATTTTTCATTATTCGTTATCTCTCTCCTCGTGTGCAGAAACGTTCCTTAACACTTATGTCGTTTCTATTCATTTATATACTGCGCGGTCATTGCAGTTATATGCGCATATTCACGATTTGCGAGGGTGCCCTCTCAGGGTATTGGTTTCTGCCCTATGTGGGAGAATTTCGATTTGTGATTGAGTGAGGTCCGTAGCATAATGGTAGAGCGTCCGACCGGCAATTGGAAGGCCCTGGGTTCGATTCCCGGGCGGTTCGCCTCATTTTTCATTATTCGTTATCTCTCCTCCTCGTGTGCAGAAACGTTCCTTAACACTTATGTCGTTTCTATTCATTTATATACTGCGCGGTCATTGCAGTTATATGCGCATATTCACGATTTGCGAGGGTGCCCTCTCAGGGTATTGGTTTCTGCCCTATGTGGGAGAATTTCGATTTGTGATTGAGTGAGGTCCGTAGCATAATGGTAGAGCGTCCGACCGGCAATTGGAAGGCCCTGGGTTCGATTCCCGGGCGGTTCGCCTCATTTTTCATTATTCGTTATCTCTCCTCCTCGTGTGCAGAAACGTTCCTTAACACTTATGTCGTTTCTATTCATTTATATACTGCGCGGTCATTGCAGTTATATATGCATATATATATATATTATATGTATATATATATATATATATATATATGCATATATATATATATATATGCATATATATATATATAATATATATATATATATATATATATATATATGCATATATATATATATATAATATATATATATATATATATATATATATGCATATATATATATATATATACAGTATATATATATATATATATATATATATGCATATATATATATATACAGTATATATATATATATATAATATATATATGCATTATATATATATATTGCTATAATATATATATATATGCATATATATATATATATATATATATATATATATATGCATATATATATATATATATATATATATATATATATATATATATATATATGCTATATATATAAAATCAAAATCACAACGGCTAGAAAAATAATGGGAATCATCTGGAGGAGCTTCCGCAGCAGAAAAGCAAACATCATGCTCAAATTATGGAAGAGTCTAGTCCTACCAATAATTGAGTATTGCTCAGTACTCACAAGCCCACACAGAAAAAGAGACATTGCGAGCATTGAAGCTATACAAAGGACTTTTACGTCTAAGATAGAGGAAACGGAAGGTGAAGACTACTGGTCTCGACTACAATCCCTGGAACTCTACTCTCTTGAAAGAAGGCGAGAGCGGTACACAATAATATACATATGGAACATACTTGAGGGCTCTGTCCCTAACCTCAGAAATGAAATAGAAACAAACTGGAATGAGAGAAGAGGCAGATTTTGTACGGTCCCAGCTGCGGTGGGACAAGGAGCAATGAAAACGAGGATGGAAAATTCCCTCAGAATACGGGGCCCAAAGCTTTTCAATGTCCTTCCAAAAGAAGTGAGGAATCTCCAGCACACCAACCTGAATAACTTCAAGAACCAGCTGGACAGATTCTTGTGCAAAGTCCCTGACCAGCCATGCGTGGCTGGCTACGAGGGCAGGAGGCGATCAGAGAGCAATTCCCTCCTTCACAAAGTCCCGTAAATGAGGCGGGATGCTGCAGAGGGGTCGACCGCAGGTCGATCCTGAACCGTCGTTCAAACTCAACAAAAGTAAACAAAAGTAATATATATATATATATATATATGTAAAAATGAATAATGAACAATTCCTATACCATCATTATATGGATTCATTGTCTTCATGCAGTACTTATGTTCGTATGGTTTTTATGTTCGAATGTTCATTTTTACATAAGAAACCAAAATCGCCTAAGCGAGTTTTGGATAGAATTTCGATTTGTACTTCTTTATTCATTACTGTATTCCTCTAATTCATCTTTTCTAATAATGACTTATACTTTATGACGTCATAGTTATTCACATTATGTCATACGTACAGTAACTTAATTCTCTTCACGTTTTCCGTACCTTGAACACTGAATCACGTGTTTAGTATTTGAACATCTTCCGTATTCAATGTATGGTAAATTCTTTAATAATAATGTTGTAGTGTTATGTAGTGTAAATATTCAACCATATTCATCCATACGTCCATATCTTATCTTGATCATTATCCTATGTCAATTTTATTAAATATTCATTTGAATCGTGAAATGCAAAACTTTATGCATTCGTTCGAAAACGCACAAATACGTTCTCGTATTATTTTTTTCATTTTTATTTTTAATTATATCACCTCTCAATGAACTCGAAAATGCTGAGGTAAGTTATCAAATTCCGCTAACTATGGCATAAGCGAACGCTTCAAAGATAAAAATCTCCTTTCGCTCTGATTCGAATTAATAACATATTATAACATATTATGTTGTATATAAATACATACCGTATGTGCCCATGTACTGTGTATTATATTTCTAACATCTTAATTGTCTATTAATATGAAACACTGTAACAAAACAAAGTTATAGTAACTGTTTAATTATAATTAACTGTAATACTTTAATTTAATATAATGTAATGTACTTTAATGAAACAATACTTAATGATGTAATGTACTAAATGACGTAGTCAATGTACTTTAATGAAATTGTAGTTAACGATAATAAATGAATTGGTAATTATAATCATAGTTACAGTAGACCAAAATTACAATGTACTCAATATCGGACCCGACATTATGTCGCCATAAGGAATGTAGAATCGGCGATATTGTTATTTCTTTTATTATTATTTTTCCGTTGGAATAAATTTTGATGTGCTTTCTACTTTGCCAAATAATTGATGACCTGTTTTTTTAAAATCTCATAATCATTTTTTTAGATTTAGCTTAATAATGAATCCTGAGTAACTTTTGCCAAGTCATGTTTTGTATACATTCTCTCTTCGTTATAAAAGATGAAGTCATGTCTTGCCTAAGCATTTAATTGTAAATCTTAAACTTTAATTTTTACTCATATGCATATTTTAGTGTAAAGATGCATAGTTCAATTTCCACTTTTAGTTAACTTGGCAGATCATGATAACATCAGATCTGAAAATACGCAATTTAAGATAAAAATATGGCTTCATCTTCAAATATCTTGTTTAGTCGTTTAAACATTACCACAGCTAAAAGATTTACTTTATTTTCAAAATATTGTGCAAAAATAATGCAGCCTCTTCAACATTTAATAATGATGATGTTAGTAGAATCGGGGTGTAAAAACCCCACAAATTTCTTCCATGTTTATTCTGATTCCAACTACGAGGCTGAGCATTACCTGTAACAGTTTAGAAGTAAAACACAGTAAGAAAAAGTCTTTATCTTCTCCTTCGAGCCGTGCTCTCTTCAGAAAACTTAGTCATTAGAATCTCCCGATAAGTTACAAGAAGAATCGGGGAGAAACCTCAAAGAATTTAATAAGCCTCTCAGAATCCTCCAAGCCACTAAAGAAGAACTCGGAGAGTATATGTATATATATACCTATATATACACACATATGTATATGTATATGTATACATAGTGGATTTAATTATCACAGAAGAGTTCCTTGCTCCATGCACTGTCTGTGTGTATCATATGTATTTGTATATATGTACCTATGTATATGTATATATGTATATATACGTATGTATATATACATATGTATATGTATATGTATATATACGTATATACATATATACGTATGTGTATATATATATATATATATATATATATATATATATATATATATTAGGGTGTGTCAATTTTGTCAACTTTTTTCAAATAAATTTTGGTAGTGAAAATATAGTTTTTTCATGTCAAAACTTGAAACTGGCCAACCAAAATGAAATAAAATGATCCTTACCTACGTCAATTTTACCTTAAATTTTCAGAAATTGACTCTTTCACTAAATAATAGGACATAAATTGATTAACTATTCATCTGTCACAGAATTATACCACTGATCGCATATGGAGTGTTTTCAAGGTCCTATAGGTGTTGTACAATGTACAAGTCACAACATGAATAGAACTGTCCCTCACTCTCAGTCCTCAGTTGCCTCTTAGATGTCATAGACGGTGGTTTGCTGTTATTGCTCTTTTACCTACTTCATAGTTATTCTACTAGACGAATACTACAGTTTAACTGCAAGTATGGATTATTGATTATTACAATTATTTATTATTATCATATTCTTCTGTCTAATTATGTTGTAATCCCGTGAAATATTTTTTTATTGAATTTTAGAACATCGAATGACTAAACTTTTAAACATCGTAATTGATATAAAATACTTAAATGTTTTTCTTTCTTTTCAGACATTCCTAAGATGCCAAAATTGAAGACAATAGGTCAGTCGTCATGCCACTTGAGCCTGTTAGTCGGTACAGGCAAGGAGCTTCCCGTATCAGAACTACCAATAGTGCGAAACATGCTGAGACTAGGGTTTCTCCTTCCTGAACAAAATACAAAGGATAGAAGGAACTACACAGAGAAAGAGCTCATAAGGGACATGATTCCCCTCTTCTGCATCAGTGGAAAAAAGCTAATGTGTTATTCAAACTACCTGTACTCAATCAATATAGAACTATTGAGCTAAAATTAACAAAGCTTTGGCACGAAGCAGTTATTAGGGTGTCAATTTTGGGGGTGAAATGACTAAGTTAAAAAATCATGTGATTTGGTAGCAATTTAATGTAATCATTTGGCATACAAAATAATATCCTTTGCTTTAAAAACAATAAAAAATAACTCCTACCGACATCAATTTTAATTCAAAAATCCATTTTTCCGTAAATTCGTAACAAAATAACAAATGTGCGCAAACATCCTATCAACAATTAACGTGGCAATAAGATATCATCCAGAGTCTTTATTTGAAAGTAACCAATGTAGTCATGCCCTTTTTGCTGCGGTTCCTTGACATCAGCATTCGGCTTGCTACTTGCGCCTTGATGAGCCTTCTCACCTCTCGTGACCGTAAACTTGACTAGTTGCTTCTGTGACCATTTTCACACATCTCTCCACACTCTGAGTGTGAGAAGGCCACTTTGGCACTTGCAGTGGGGCCTCTTGAAGTTGTGTTAAATCTTTGTTTGTTATACATGTTGTCAGTGGTGGCTCCAAAACTTCCGAACTCAAGTTAACTAATTCTGACAATTTCGTGGCATTGACGTTTATCGGAGGTACTTTCCTTGTCTGAACAGAGCAGTCTCCCAGCTGGTCTTCATCTAGTGATGTTCCTCTAAGCTTTAGAATGATTTCCACAGCCTCAGTTCGCTCTTTGGTACATTGGCTGCAGAGTATTGCTTGCAAAACTGCCTCTGGCCTAGCATACCAAGCGGACCTTCTCACCACAGGTAACACGATGTCCACCACTACTTTCCTTTGGGTTCTCAGGAACTGTAATTGAAACAAGTTGTGGTTGGGCCCCTCCATCCACATTGGATTAAGTTTTACATTGAACCAGTGAGTGAGGAAGATAAAACCCAATAATAAATTCAACAATCAACATCAAATTTTGTAGCATTTTGCCCTTCAGTGCATGTTTGGAAACCCAAATCCTGCAGAAACGAATCGCTGTAGTTAACCAACGACTGTGACTTACGGGTCCAATCTCCAAGAGAGACAGATTTTGAGGCAACTCTCCTGATCTGATTGCTTGAACAATACGATAAGCGTAAGATTGATCCGTGCTGAGGTCTTTGATAACTTCTTCAGACAACACTGGAAGGGGAGGGTCTACTTCGACCTTTGGAAATTTTGTATTTATTTCTAATTCCGTTGCTTCATCTAGCATGTTGCCAATGGGGCCTCACCAATTGTTGTTGCTCTTTGTAGGACCATCAAGTTCCTGGATGAGACGACGAAGAGGCAGTTCCCCTGTGTGCAAATCACATACAATCCAAACAAGCCTTCTTCCAAGTTTTTTCTCTAAATGCGTCATAACACCGCCCTGCCATCCAGTGTTCACCGCAGTTGAGTCTCCACCAACGGCCTGCAGTGAACTGTCAAGTCTTCTTTCTTGAAGCCAACATATTATTTGATCAGCAATTGCCTCTGCATGTTTCTTGCCTTCTACTTCTGCTTCAGGAACAAAGTGAAACAAATAGCGGCCACCAGGTTCGGAACACACAGAGTAGTGTTCTTCTTTGATGCGACCGGGAAACTTTCTGTCCATTCCCTCTACCTCTAGGAGAACTTTTGTGTCATCTCTTCTTCCATCAAACAAAAGGCAAGAGAGACCTTCCTCCTTCAAATCTTTTTCATGCTGATCAGATATTTCCTTCATTATTTTTTCTTGTGCTCTTCTTATCCTATTATGATCTATCACTAAGGATGTATCCAGCTCTCGGCTGATGAGGCCTGCATCCTGATGTCTTTAGTGTTGTATTTCATTCTCTTTGGCGAAGGTTCAGCTGGCATTTTGGAGCTATCATCTAATGTTGCTTCTTTCTGTTCATCTGAAGAGCTTTCAAAGAAGTGAGAAACCTCTTGATAGAGCTCTTCATCTCTTTGGGTGGCTTCTTCACTCTTCTTTTTCTTCCTTTCTTCCCTCTCTCGGATTTTCTCTTTTTTCTTAGCAATAACAATCTGTTTTTTGGTTTCTGAATAATCTGCCGAACCAATCTGCACACTTCCTTGGCCTCCTGCCTTTGTTCTCTGCGCCTTTATGAAAGCCAGCTCCAAAACAGGGATCTTCTTCTCACGAGGACAGCGACAATCAATGTGAGGGTGAGGTTCTCTTCTGCATGAGGGAGAACAATTAGCTTCAGAACACAACTCTATGGGACACTGGCAGTTAAAAATGTTCAGAAGAGTATCAAGTGTGTGCAAAAATTTATTTTTCTTTGCTAGTTTTCCTTTACCAAGTGATGTCTCAACTGCTTTGTGCCACAGCTTTGTTAATTTTAGCTCAATAGTTCTATACTGATTGAGTACAGGTAGTTCGAATAACACATTAGCTTTTTCCCACTGATGCAGAAGAGGGGGAATCATGTCCCTTATGAGCTCTTTCTCTGTGTAGTTCCTTCTATCCTTTGTATTTTGTTCACGAAGGAGTAACCCTAGTCTCAGCATGCCTCGCACTGTTGGTAGTTCTGATACGGGAAGCTCCTTGCCTGTACCGACTAACAGGCTCAAGTGGCATGACGGCTGACCTCTTGTCTTCAATTTTGGCATCTTAGGAATATCTGAAAAGAAAGAAAAACATTTAAGTATTTTATATCAATTACGATGTTTCAAAGTTTAGTCATTCGATGTTCTAAAATTCAATAAAAAAATATTCCATGGGATTACAACATAATTAGACAGAAGAATATGATAATAATAAATAATTGTAATAATCAATAATCCATACTTACAGTTAAACTGTAGTATTCGTCCAGTAGAATAACTATGAAGTAGTTACAAGAGCAATAACAGCAAACCACCGTCTATGACATCTAAGAGGCAACTGAGGACTGAGAGTGAGGGACAGTTCTATTCATGTTGTGACTTGTACATTGTACAACAACTATAGGACCTTCAAAACACTCCATATGCGATCAGTGGGATAATTCTGTGACAAATGAATAGTTAATCAATTTATGTCCTATTATTTAGTAAAAGAGTCAATTTCTGAAAATTTAAGGTACAATTGATGTAGGTAAGGGTTATTTTATTTCATTTTGGTTGGCCAATTTCAAATTTTGACATGAAAAGACACTATATTTTCACTACCAAAATTTATTTGAAAAAAGTTGACAAAATTGACATACCCTAATATATATGTATTAAGGTAGGTTGATTTTCCGCATTTATTTAGATATCGACTTTGGACTAGTCGAGATAGTCAGGGCTTAATATGATAATAACTGACAAAAAATTGCAGATCCCTAGCTTTAACTGTTTTTTGAGGAAACCGTTTCAAAAATCGTCAAAAAATCGTACCGAAAAATACCGCATTTTCGCAATTTTCGGCTGAAAAAATCATGCTATTTTCATTAAAAAATCCTGAAAAAAGTTACAATTTTATTGAAAAAAGTAAAAAAAACATGTACAGAGTCAAATAGACACATTTAGATCCCAAGATCATCATAATTTTCACTGTAAGAGCCCTCAGAAGCAAAGGAAGGCCTCATCTGGCGGCTTAGGGCTTTGGCCAGAATGTGTTTGTGCCTTGATTCGAGTCCATAAACAGTATGGGAAGCTTCAGATGTCAGCTTCACGGCCCTTTCAACACTCTGAGAATGTGAAGGCAGATCAGGCAGCTCCAGCTTGGTGCCATTCAGCAATGCTTCTTGAAGCTCCTAGTCAGAAAAGTCTTCTGTGAGAGCAGGTTCACAGATGCCACTTTGAGAAAGGTTGATTAGTTCTGACCATTGGGTAGCTTCAATGTTGATGGCTGTGATCTTCTTCAGCCTCTTCTTGGCTGGCTTCCCACTTGTGAAAGAGTAATAATTAATTTATTTTTATTCCAGTTTAAGATTTAATCCCTATTAGTCTCAGAATTGCCGATTTAATTTAACTTAAATTAAAAAAAAAAAAAAAAACCCGAGTTCTATAAATCCCCATAATCGAATTTTTTTTCAGAAAGAAGGTAAGATTATTTCCATTACCAGAGGGGAGGGGGGGAATTGGGATAAGAAAATGTGAAAAAAAATTCGATTATGGGGATTTATAGAACTCGGGCCTTTTTTTTAAATAAATCCCCATAATCAAATTTTTTTTTCACATTTTTTAAAATTAATAAATGCTTACCTGATGGACAGAATTTTCTTCCAAGTCATCAGACTTCATCATGGAGTACAGCACATTCTCGGGCAGCAAGGCAAAAGCATTGTACTTCAGGTTCTTGAAAGCAACACCAACACCCTGGATTTCTTCAGACTGCTGCTTGATCCTCTGGATCATGTTGAAGATGTACAGCTGCTGATTGTGGAACTTGCTGTCCCTTTTGATCTCAAACCAACTGACTGCATACACTTCCACAATGAACTTGATGGCCTGGTAAAGCTTATCCTGTAGTTCTGGAGGGTAAGCACCTCTGGTCCACAGACACATCAATCTAATTGCCAAAGTCAACCATCTTGCATGGTTTAATGGTCCAATTTTCCAGGCAGCAAATCTTGGGTTGACTTTGCCCCTGGAAATTCCAAGCACATACTCCAAAAGAAGCCTCTGGTCGCTACTGAGATCATTCAGTGTCTCCTCAGCAAATTCCATGTCATCCAGTGGGCCACTGAGTTTGGTGAATTCCACCTGTGGCAGATCTTGGTAGTCAATTTCAAAGAGTTTCCCCAGCGCACTAGTGAAAGCAGTGGGACTTTTGGTACTGCCATCAAGATGCTTGAAAACAGCTCTGAATGGAAGCTCATTCTGATGGAGTGAACAGCCAATGGTGTGCAATTTCCGCTCAATTTTATTTTCCAGAGCTGTTAGAAGGCCTCCCTCCCGGCCAGTGTTTGTATTTGTGTTGTCAAGGAAGACAGCTTTCAGGGTATGAACACTGTTAAACTCCTCCAAGACACTAGCAACTTCTTCACCAAGAAGAACTCCAGTCGCACCTTTAATTGGGATGACTCTGTGAGTAAGATATGTTCCACTTTCAGTTCCCGGCTCCTTTGTGAAAGTCAAATGGTGCTCTTGTCCCTTTCCTTTCTTCAGCTTAGTCTCCCCATTTTCATCCTTAACTTCTCTGTACAGCAAAGTGTCCTTGTCAACTTTCTCATCAACCCCAATACAGACTAACTTTTTCAGACCCTTATTGTGCTTTTCATCACTTTTCACTTTCATTCTAGCTTTTTCCCTGTCCATTTTCGATTTATCAACTCTTATCTGTTTCACATCAAGGCCAGGCTTAAGCAGGTCCATAGCTTGTAAGTCCAGGAGGAAGGCATTAGCAAGACTTGCCCCAAGATCCCCTGATCAGTGCCATGGCATATCTGGGGGTTTTCAAAAAGCTGTAACCTCCACTTGGGTTCCTCCTTGGCTTGAACTCTTCAGCTTCACCACCAGATGGCTGAAATGAAAATAAAAAATAAATTACTTAAACGAAAATGGGGGAAAAAAGAGGGAAAATACGGGGAAAAAATGGGTAAAAATTAAGGTAAAAAGTCGGCGAAAATGGGCGAAAAAAAGAATAAATTACTAAAGCGAAAATGGGGTAAAAAAGGGGGGAAATAGGGACAAAAAGTAGGGATAAATTTGGGTAAAAATGGGATAAGATATAAGAAAAAAAATATATTACCTCTCCTGATTCTCCTGAGCTGGCTTCAAAAGAAATATCTTGTGAAGGTGTGGAGGCAAAAGTGGCCAAATCCACTTCCTGCTGCTGTTGAATCTGGCTCTGTAATCTTTCTGCTTCAGCTGCAGCCCTCTGTTCTCTCTTCACAGCAGCTTTATCCACAGATCCCAGCTGGAAAGAGCCCTTGGGTCCTATTTTGGCCCTCTGATCTCTCAAGTATTCCCTCTCCTCTACCTGAAATATTGAAGTATATTAAATAGCGGATCTAAAATAAGAGATAAAATCCTGAAAAAAAATTGATTATTAATTTCTATTACCAGGGTGGGGGGGGGGAAGGAAGATTACAGGAGGAAAATGCGGATATTTTTCAATTACAAGCATTGAATTTCCTTCCATTTAAAAGGCACATAATCGCACTAAGTTAGGCCAGTTAAAAGTTAAAAAAATAATAGCATTACCTTCTTACTGGGAGGACAAGTGCAGATTATGTGCTGTGTTTGACAATTTTCTTTCTTGCACTTCACAGCATTGTCATCACAGGGACGAACAGGTAGTTTACAGGTGCAAGCAGAAATGTCAAAAAGTTTATCCAGCTTTTCCTCCAGATTCTGCTCCTGGACTGTAGAAAGAGATTTCCTGTTTATCTCTTTTGCTTTCTTGAAGCACACTTTATCCACCAATTTCACTACATAATATTTCTCATACAGGGGCAGCCGCTGGTTCACTGCCTGCCAGATCTCAATCACATCCTTTGCTATCATTTTAGCAATATCATAGTCTTTCAAGTCCGGGTGGCTGTTTTGGAGGAAACAACTGTACTGAATAACTTGGCGGAGGGTGGGAGGCTCTGTTTTATCCAAAGGGAAAGGCTGGCCACTGAATTTTTTGGCACTATCACTTCGAGTTAACACTGCAGACTTCCGTTTTTTACCCATTTTTATGAAATATCTGAAAATAAACACAATTAAATGAACGCATCATAAAATAACTTAATTTAATACACATTTTATAGGTAAATATCATTAAAAAATACAAAATAATACACTAATAAACATCTATAATGCATTTACAATAAGTTTCAAGCATCGTTTTGTTAAAAAAGCCGAATTTTAATTGATTATTTTGATGAAATAAGGTCCGATATTTTGTTTGTTTACATTGCGCGAATGCCGCGCGCGCGATTTTACGCGTAAAATTCGACAATTTTACAACTTAAAAAAACACCAGCACACATTTGAAAACTTGTCGATCAATTTTTACAAACTAGTTGGTGATTCTATATAATTTGAGTGCGCTGATCTCAAAAATATAGTTAGTTTGTCCCTATCACGTATGGTTTTATTACTACAGGGTGTGTCATAAATCCCCCATTTATCCCCAAATGTGAACCACCTTATCGAGACCAACATTGGATTGCACATGCTAAACCATAAATTTTGTTGTTATAGACTACAGTAACGCTTACATAATAATGTAGGGTAAATATATATAACAACCAGTCCCGTTCCCAGCAAAATACTCTCTCCCCTGCCATCAATGGGTGGTTAACATTTGGGGACAGATGAGGTATTACAACACCCCTTGTAGCACGAAATCTTTAGGTGATAGAGTAAAACCTAATTAAAGCAGAATTAAATAGCTCCTAGCTCTTGGACAAGCATATTGCTTGTTTATGAAAGAATAAAAAAATAACTGAAAGAAACAAAATATATTTACCTTCTTTACTTGCAAACATTTCAGGACTTATTCCAAAGACTTAAGACTACGAAGGTAGATCTGACTAATGACGACTAAATGCCAATAAATTGTTCTCCTGCAATCTAGACCCCAAAAGTTCTGCAGAGTCCTTAGGCAGATTCAAATCCTTGACTAAGTCATTTAGTTCGGCTTGGGTTAATGGTTTAGGATCTTGGTCAGCTGTTGGCTGTTCATAAACATCATCATTGTCTGGATTTGGAGCTGAATCAGAATCTAAATTGTATTGATCCAGACTCTCGGGTGGGCGGGGAATAGGAACTTCTGGACCATGGGGTACCGGCCTTATTGCAGATGGGGGATCCCAAATGGCAAACTTTTCTTTTTACCTTTGATCCAATTCCTTAGTGCCGCAACACACGTAAGACAAACCTTGTGTGGAGCCCAACTTTTGTCTTGATCTCCTAATTTAATTCCAAAATAAGCATGATAAGTTCTCTTAATGAAGGTCGTTACATTTGTCCTTTGTTTTACAACAACATACCGACCACAAATATAACAAAATATGTCTGGACTATGGGTACATCCTCTAGAAGCCATTATTAAAATTTTAAAGACGTAATGTTAGAATTATCTATCTGAAAAATATGAAAAAACGAAATTAATTAAAGATAAAAAAGGTAAAAAATTACAAAACGCCCCAAAATTGCTTTGCTAATAACTTTAAAACTGTGGGTGATAGAAAAAACTGGTAGCATTTTTTAATTCAGCGCAGCGAACTGCTTCAGAATCACAACTTAAAATAAAGAAATCGATTTTCATGCAGACCGGTGGTATTAATGAACAAACAAATATATAAACCTCAAAATATAAATACCTGGTAACACAGAATGAAACTTCTTTAATTCAATTTTCTGTTGCTGAAACTCTTGAGAGTTATTTTTTTTATCATAATGAAAATATTAATTTTAATTTTTGTGCATTGCCTGCCATAATAGTAATATCACGAAATTTGAAAAATTGTCATGCATTCATAATCCTATATTATATTGATAGATTAACTAAATATCCGCATCCGCGGATATCGAAATTAAAGATGTTGGAAAAACTGACATCCGGTCCACCACTAATATATATATATATATATACACTAGGGGCACTCAATATATTTTTCCCCACACTTTTTTCTTAGCTAAATAATAGGCCATGGGGCTGAAATGTCTTTTGGGTCATAAGTTTAAACTTTCTGTGCTTCACATAACCGGATTTTTCCAGTTGAACCTCCCCTCCTTGTATAAAACTGTTTGCTTTTAATCGCCCTTGTATAAACCGATGGTTAACGCAGTTTCGAAAATGGCGTCTGACAGTGAGGGAAACAGTTGGAAATATTCACAAACGTCTACAAAACGTTTACGGAGATGCTGCTGTTGATCGAAGCACAGTTGGACGCTGGTCTAAACGTGTGAGATCATCGGAGAAAGGGAGATGATGATGATGAGCCACGCAACGGTCGCCCGGCATCGGCTATCACATCTCACACTGTGCAACGTGCTAACAGCATCATTCGATCAAATCGGCGCCTCACTTACACATACAAGAAGCTATAAATGGTGCTAGGAATTAGTGAAGGAAGTGTGAATACGATGATTCAGCAACTGGGATACTCAAAAGTGTGTTCACAGTTTGTTCCTGGCGAACTGACTGAAGATCACAAAGCCCAAAGAAAAGAAATTGCTTCTGAGTCGTTGGTTCGATACTAGACAGAAGGGGATAACTTCTTTTCACGAATTGTGACTGGGGATGAGACTTCGGTACACCACTTTCAACTTGAAGCAAAACACCAATCCATGGAGTGGCATCACGCACTCTCGACGCGAGAAAAAGTTCAAAATGGCTCACACTGCACGAAAGGTTCTGGCCACCATCTTCTGGGACCTGAAAGGGATGATTCTGGTGGACATTATGAAGAAAGGATAAACACTCAACTCAGAGGCATATATTGCTACTCTACAGAAATTCCAGAGACGTATAACACGAGTTCGACCGGAGAGAAAACTGGAAGACGTCCTTCTTTTGCACGATAACGCAAAACCACACAACAGTTTGCAAACAAGAGAAGCCATCACAAAAATGTGCTTGACTGTGTTACCCCGCCCTCCATACAGCCCTGATCTGGCACCTTCAGACTTCCATTTGTTTGGGCCAATAAAGTATGTTATTCGTGGAAGAAAGTTTGTGACGATGAGGTTCCATCGGAACCCAGGGGACTTTTACCAGCAAGGAATAAAGGCCCCCGTTTCGAGGTGGAGGAAAGCAGTAGAAAAGGATGGAGACTAAGTAAAAAAATAAAAAATTGTAAAAAAGGTATTTAACTACTTGTGTCCAAAATTTCTGGAACTTACAAGGAAACTTGGAGAGAAAAAAAAAAGGTGGGGAAAAATATATTGAGTGGCCCTCGTATATATACAATATGCCTTTAGACATGACTTGTGTAAATATGCATGGATAGTTATTAAGCTTTAGGTATTAAATACTGTACATGTGCAAAAGTGTATGGTTGGTTATGTATATATATTGTGTTTGTAAAAAAGTCTCCTTATTGCCGTTTGTACAGAAACTGACAACAGAAATGGAGTCACAATGGTCGATTGGAAAGATAACTTGTCGTTTCTCTGTTCTCCCCTCTGATGCTTAATGTGTATATTTTTGGGATAACTGCTTCGAGAGAAGAGTTGATTATTGTACAGTATTGTATAGTATAGTATAGTATTTTATAGTTTAGTATTATTGTATAGTATTGTATAGTATGAATAAACTTTGTTGCTTATAATAGTTTTCGTGTGCTATGTTGGGAACCAAAGTGGTGCAGTGCCAGTTTTATGTTTACTATGCGTAACCTACCTACCAGCCAAATGTTAATCCGGAAGAATATATATAATTTCATTAATAGGGTCCGAAACAGCTCTAATGTGTTATTGTGCAATGTCCTGTCTTCATATACTGTGTACCTCTCACTTATATGACAGTCTTGGTTCAGACAGCTGCTGGTTTACAATACCTTATTTTGTAATGTAGCAAAGATTATATATGCATATTAAGTTGTGTTATAATAAGATTGTATTTGTATATTGGGGTAAATGGCTATGCTGACCTTATTTTTGTACGCGTATGTTAGGTTAAGTGGCTATGGATCGTGAATGATCCGCAACAAAGTGTTTTGTTTGTTCTATAATTAATAATTTCAAATATAGTTTCCACAAAATCATATACGAACTCAGCTTCCCAGAATTCATCAGCATTTTTATTAAACTTTTATTTTCATAATTTCTCTTTTTTTTGTTTTTGTTTTCATTAAGCTACAATTATTTTCTCCTACGTACACAAATGACCTTTTTCAATTAATGATGTCTCGGGTAATAACAATATACATAAAATTACCAGATAATTAATCAAAGCGTATGTCAGTATGCTAGGTTAAGTGGCTCTGTTGGCCTTATTTTTGTATTAAGTTCAGTGTACAGGGTGATTCAAAAGTCAGGTTACATACGGAAATACTGTATTATGTAATGATACAGGGGAATAGTCACATCACATGTTCGATATGGCCACCGTTAACGGCAATGCACTTGTGCAGCCAGCTAGGAATATCACATCAATGCGCTCCTCCTTCGATAACATCTCATAACTCATTTACCTTCAAAGAAACAGAAAAGCCCTATGTAACCTGACTTCTGAATCACCCTGTATAATACGTAAGATTGTGCTTGTATGTTAGGTTAAGTTGCTATGGATTGTGAATGATCCGCAATAAAGAGGTTTTGTTTTGTTTATTGTTTTTGTATGGCTAATACGAGGATAAATAAATTAATCTTTGCCGGTGATGCAAAATGTAGTTGTGTTAAAGTTGTAGCTTTTGGCCAAGTATTTTTCAGTTGGGTGTTGATAAATCAAAGATAATCATGAGTATGAGTTGGGGAGAGAGGCTCTGTTTAGAACGCATGTCATAGAAATAGCCGAGTATTCCGCACAAAACTCACTAGCCATTTTCTTTTAATTGCATATTTTAAAGTTTTTTTGGGCAGAAATCTACTTATCTGGTTATATATATATATATATATATATATATATATATATATATATATATATATATATCGTCAATTTGGCCAAATTTCCAAAATTGAAATTTTCAAGGTCGATGCGCGACCTCTAAATATTGATAGATTTTGGTAAAAATGGTGTCAGTGTACTTCCACTGAACCAAATCATGGGAAAAACTTTGACCAGCTATAATTTTTAAAAAAAAGTGAAAAGTGATCCACCCTACTGTACATGGACGCACCCTTCAGTTGAAGGTACGTCCGCCACCGGCTCAACATCATCTCTCCCCGGTGGGGGCCCATCATCAATCCCCGGGCTTGACCTCACCATACGGTATAGGTGCCGTCAAGCAGCGTGCCTAGCACACCTTTACCCTTAACATTGAGGTGGACACCATCCCTCTGATACAGGTCCCACCTACCCGAAAACGCGTCGAACAGGTCAACAAACCTCACGCCCAGCGGGACGCAAAAGTCTTGCACCTTCTCGTTGATAGCAATGACCTTACTGAGCGCGTGGTCACTGGCATTCATCCGCGGTAAAATACCCACCAACATTCCCCTGTCTGTCTTCAGTTTTAGATCATCCGCAAGAGACATGATCTCGGTGATGATCCCTTCTGTAAAACCTACCCTACCGCCTTTGAGGAACAGGTCGTTGCCACCAGCGTGGACAACAATCGCAGTCCTCCGACTAGCCACGCGCAGCTTCTCTAGCGCCTTCCTTAAGTGCGCCGTTCTCCGCCCAGGTAAGCGCCTTACCTTCCTCCTGTCCCGGTTTGCAGAAGCAATGTACTTCTCCTGGCCCCTGATCTGCGAGTCCCCAATCAAAACGGTGTCTTCCTCCTTCGAACACGGGAGACTAAAGCGGTTGGAGGTCCTGACAGGGGCAACCGGGGTCTCAGGCTTCGGGTTTGCTGCCTTCTTGCCCGAGACCTTTCGATACCCGTCGCCACCCATAGACCCAGCCGCACTTAAACCACCCGACCCGCCCCGACCGGTAGCTACAGCCTTCGGTTTCTTTGGGCCATCAGTAGGCCCCTTCCCACCCTTTTTCTTTATCGGCCCCTTCCCACCCTTCTCTATCGGCCCCTTCTTTGCGTCCTCCCTACCCTCCACCTTGCGCCGCGGTTCCGTGTATTCCACGTGGGTCGCTGGCGATTCCTGACACTGATTTTGTACCATGGCCTCCGGTTGCATCTTTACCCTTTCCCCGCGGTCCCGAGCTCTGTCCAGTCCATCGCTGGACCGCCTTTCCAGGGCAGCTATCTTATCAATGAGCTCCGGGGTGGAGGGCGCAGCCGCGTCAGTGACCGCCGCACCTCCAACAGCCGATCTGGACGACTCAAGCGGCCGGACTCTCTCCTCTAGCTTCTTGTAAAACTGCATGAGTTCGCAAAAGCGGCACATGCTGCAGTGGTTAATCTTCTCGAAGCAGGCTTCTTTGAAGTTCGTCACCCACTGGTTTACTTCACACCTCGCACATTCAGCCTTCAGTTTCTGCGGTCCAGTCATTGTAACTTTTTTTTTTTCGAACTCTGAATACACTGAATAAGATAAAGCGTTCGCAATGAAAACTATCAAAAACGTTCTGACCAGTATATAAAAAAGGAAGGGGGGGGGGGTGAATTCTTCCCGCGCGTAGACGCATCCGCTTATTTGCAAGTGACGTTCATCCCATCCAGAAGACTACACCTCTCGCTGCTGCCGCACCGACCATGGGTCTCCCCAGGGCCGGACAGTCCCAAACGTGTCGCAGCTACCAAATGACAAACACTCGCGACGCAGACGTCACGGATTTCCCGCCAGGAGCGACAGCGAGATGCAGCTCCTTACTAAGTCTTACTAGTCACTCATAAGCGGCCAGACTCTTAGAATCCAGTGTTCAAGGGATATCCCACCAGACCCAGAGGCTACGCCAGAGAGTTTCAGTTGGCCTGGCAGCCAGCTGGGCAGTAAAGCTCTCTCACCTAAGAGCAGTACAGCCAAGCACCATTAATTGGTCACCAAAAAACGGTCGCAGGGGGCTGGTCAGGCCATTACGCGTTAGGAATGGGCTTAACGGGGCACTAGCCACACTCCATTCATCGCGCCCCTACGCCTGGGACCCCTCCATCCCAGTCTCTCACGACCTACGAACGTTAAATGGTGTTATTTACAGAGGTTCCAAAGCCTCTCTTCCCACGCATGAGGTAGCAGTAGGGTCCTAATAGTAAAAGTAGAGAAAAAGACTTAATACTAAAAGTTGTCGTTTTTTTTGCAGTCAGAGGAGAGCTTCCTTAACCTAAGCTAAAAGGACAGAGTACGGATGGGATAGTCATAGTAACCCATGTAACAGGATTGTAAAATAGACTTCACCCGCCCTCCCAAAACAGAGAAAACCTAAAGGGACTGGCAGCCAATTTCTCTAGAATCCCACGACTCGGGACCGGAGGGCTGTCACACCCCAATTATAAAGTTTACAACACCCAGAAGGAATGTGCATAACCTTTATACCCCCTGCGGAGAGAAAGAAAGAAAGAGTTACAAGGAGTTACCAGAAAAATTAATACCTCAAAAGGCCTTGCGGCCCATACCGAGGAGGTACCAATGGCAACGGGTGCCACGGAAAAATTCATACACCCTCAAATAGTGTGCAAGATTCTGTCGGACCTTTTCTTGAACAGATCCACAGAACTGTTCACAACTTCTGAAGGTAACCTGTTCCACGTGTCACAGATCTTATACGTAAAGTAATTCCCACACACACTAGTCCTAAACCGTTTCAAATCCAACTTCCAACCATTGTTGCGAGTTGGGTTATCATTTAAACTAAACATGCTTCTAAATTCGACATCGTTGAACCCGCGTAAGAGCTTGAAAACCTCGATCAGTTGACCGCGCAGCCTCCGAATTTCCAGCGTAAACAAGTTCAGATCGCGTAAACGTCGATTGTAGCCCATATGCCTAACGGAAGGGATTAACTTTGTGGCCCTCACCTGCATTCGCTCCAGCCTCTCAATATCTTTCCTGAGGGTGGGCGACCAGAACTGCACAGTATACTCTAGGTGCGGCTGAATCAGGGAATTGTACAGAGAGAGCACAATCTCCTTGTTCCGAAACTGATATTGCCTCCTGATATAACCCAACAGCTTCTGGGATTTCTTTTCCACCTCTACGCACTGATTGGTAAACTTAAGGCTGCCAATTAGCACACCCAAGTCATTTTCCAAATTAGTGGCCTCCACATTACTCCCCAACATCGAGTAGTCCGACTTGGGATTAGCGTAGCCAATGTGCATCACCTTGCATTTACCCAAGTTAAACGGCATTTGCCATTTTTCGGACCACTCTCCTATCCTACCTAGGTCCGCCCGCAGTTGCTCGACCGCTTCGGGCGTCCCAACATTGGCCCCAAGCTTGGTGTCATCAGCGAATTTGGCGATCCGACTGACGATGTCAGCGTCGATATCATTTATGTAAATGATAAACAAGAGTGGCCCCAAAACGGAACCCTGAGGAACACCACTAGTGACCGAGGCCCAACCCGAACTAATCCCTTTAATTACAACCCTCTGCCGCCTATTCTTCATTCTTCAGAGAGAGAGAGAGAGAGAGAGAGAGAGAGAGAGAGAGAGAGAGAGAGAGAGAGAGAGATTTTCAAATGCTTTTTCTAAAGTATTCAAATTCTCATGAATTTACTTTCCAAAAACTGTAATACTCGTTTTAAAGTGAAATTCAACACAACAAAAGGAAAAATAACATTAAAATTATAAGATAATTGATAAAATCAGATAACTACATAATTAGTTTAGAAACTTTTTGAATTAAAAAAAGTAATTTATTTTCCCAAGTTGAAATTACTTACACTTAATATACATACATTCTCTCTTTGAAATTTATAAAATAGTTTCATTTTATTTTGATTTTACAGAAGTATACATTAATTAATTATTCGTAATATCAGATATAATAGGATTACTACAAGTGTACTCATTTATAAACAAGCAGTTTCGGAAAAAAAGTTTGCCTAAAAGCATCAAATTTCTCAAAAGCATAAAAATTACTAATCAGTACCGAATAAATTTTCTAAAAAAAATTTATTAGTAGTATGGTAGTAAAAAGTAAGAGGGATGGGGGGGGGAGTGCCAGTGAGGAGAAAGGGTGAGGGGAAAGGATGAAGAGTGAAGGTGACGGGAAAGAGGGAGAAAGAGGGGGCAAACGGGGGAAAACAAAATTTTAATATTTTAAAGGGGAGTGATAAGATAAGGTTGATTGAATCAACGATAAATATTATTATTACTCTATCCCCCATCCCCATCTTCAGTGTCAGCTACTTACACACACACACACACACACACACACACACACACACACACACACACACACACATCTCGTCATAAATGCTTTGTGAGGGTGGTTTAGCCCACTCAGCATTCCTCGTTTTAAAATTCGGTGACCTAATAACTGTGAAAAGATACTCCATGCCCTGATAAGGGGTCACTACAAAAAATGAATCATTGAAATATAATATAATAAATTCTCTCTCTCTCTCTCTCTCTCTCTCTCTCTCTCTCTCTCTCTCTCTCTCTCTCTCTCTCTCTCTCTCTCTCTCTCTCTCAGAGGGTTGTCTAGGCGGCAGAGGGTTGTAATTAAAGGGGCTAGTTCGGGTTGAGCCTCGATCACTGGTGGGGTTCCTCAGGGTTCCGTTTTGGGGCCACTCTTGTTTATCATTTACATAAATGATATCGACGGTGGCATCGTCAGTCGGATCGCCAAATTCGCTGATGACACCAAGCTTGGGGCCAATGTTGGGACACCCGAAGTGATCGAGGAACTGCGTGCGGACCTAGGTAGGATAGGAGAGTGGTCCGAAAAATGGCAAATGCCGTTTAACTTGGGTAAATGCAAAGTGATGCACATTGGCTACGCCAATCCCAAGTCGGACTACTCGATGTTGGGTAGTAATATCGAGGTGACTGATTTAGAAAAGAACTTGGGTGTGCTAATTAGCAGCGACCTGAAGTTTACGAAACAGTGCGTAGAGGTGGAAAAGAAAGCCCAGAAACTATTGGGTTATATCAGGAAGGCAATTTCAGTTTCGGAACAAGGAGATTGTGCTCTCACTGTACAATTCCCTTGTTCGGCCGTACCTGGAGTATGCTGTGCAGTTCTGGTCGCCCACCCTCAGGAAAGATATTGAGAGGCTGGAGCGAGTGCAGGCGAGGGCCACAAAGTTGATCCCTTCCGTTAGGCATATGGGCTACAATCGACGGTTACGCGCCCTGAACTTGTTTTCGCTGGAAACTCGGAGGCTGCGCGGTCAACTGATCGAGGTTTTCAAGCTCTTACGCAGGTTCAACGATGTCGATTTTAGAAGTATGTTTAATTTAAATGATAACCCAACTCGCAACGATGGTTGGAAGTTGGCTTTGAAACGGTTAGGACTAGTGTGTGTGGGAATTACTTTACGTATAAGATCTGTGACACATGGAACAGGTTACCTTCGGAAGTTGTGAACAGTTCCTCTGTGGATCAGTTCAAGAAAAGGTTAGACCAAATCTTGCACACTATTTGAGTGTGTACAAAATTTTCCGTGGCACCCGTTGCCATTGGTACCTCCTCGGTATGGGCCGCAAGGCCTTTTGAGGTACTTCTTTTCCTTGTAACTCCTTGTAACTCTCTCTCTCTCTCTCTCACGCCGAACATACTGTTTATAATTATTATTATTATTGTTATTAGTTTCCCCGTTGAGAGTCGGTCAACGATGATTATTATTATTATTATTATTATTCTATCCCCTATCCCATGTCAGGTACTTCCAGTCAGGTGACAAGGTGACACATACCCACACACACACACACACATTGAAGGCAATCTATGATAATATAGAAGTGCTATCCAAACCCAAATTCATAATATTTCTACTTGATAAAGGAGATTAGACATTAGCTATTATAACATCAACTCTGTTCATAAAGCGTCACTTGAGAATTTCCCCTCGAGATCCACACGTTTGTTTATGAGTTATACATAACTTGGGGGTAACTTATGTAGGACTGGAGCCTCAAAGATCTTTTATAAAGCAAATGGTTCTACCAGAACTTTTATATAATTCACACCGAGTTGCAGCCAGAAGATACGTAAGAGAGTGTCGTTAACTCCACTTGTACAGAATTGACAGTTCCTTATAATCATGCATGTTTTGGAGGCCCTACGCGCAAACATCTTTCGGGTCCCTAATATACTGTATATATATATATATGATTTATATACAATTAAATATACAAAAATCTAATAAATTTATTTAGATAGATATATATTACATACATTCAAAACCTTTCTTTCCTGGCTTTTTTTATTGCAAATTCATCAATAATATCATCATAGGACAGCTTCCGGCCTACCTCCCGATTGATGCTCATGATGGCAAGCCCACTCAGACGTTCTTGTGCCAGTGTTGACCTGAGGTACGTTTTAATTAGCTTCAACTTGGAGAAGCTCCTTTTAGCTGTGGCTACGGTCACTGGAAGAGTGACTGCAATTCTGAAAGCAATCCATAGGTTTGGATATAACTCTATCAGCTGCTTCTCGTGTATTTAAGTCAGCAATTCCAGTGCAGTCATCTTCTGAGATGACAGATCTGATGGCAAGTTCTCAATTTCTTCAGCCATTTCTCTCCCATCAGTCAGATTTCCCATCATGGCTCAAGACTTTCTCCACTTCCAAGCAGCTAGTCTTCAATGACTCCCTAGACATTCCTTTAGCGCCACTAAAGTTCAACAACACTCCAAATTTCTCCTTTATTTGGCCAAGTGTTTGAAATCTTTCATCGATTGAAGTTAAGGCAGAATCCACTACCATGTTGAAAAAGAAGATTTCCAAGTTCTTTAGTGGATCATTGACTGGGTCATCAGCTGCTTCATAAGCAAAATAACTTTTGGTGCTTCTGAACCTTTTCCTCACACATATCCTTGGCAGTTGACAGAGCATCAGCAAACCCTGACTTTCTCTATGCTGTGAGGGATGTTTTGGCTTTTGAGATAAGGTCCACAGCCACGTCCAATTGTAGTGATGAAGACTGCAGGAGTTTGTTTACCTGATTGATAATACTGAGGATATCACACCAGACAACATAACAGATTAGAAAGCGGTACGAGCCCACCTCTTCTGCCAGAGCTTATGCCTCTACCTGGCAACAGGTTCATTTCAACTTCACCTCCAGCAATGCCTCCCGTACATCAGCAGCCTGATATCTCATAGCCAGTATGCTTTGGAGTCTGCTCTCCCATCTCGTCTCACTCCATGTCTTCAAAGACAACTTTACATGTTTTTTTAGAATGGCCCATCTTTGAGTGGATGAGGAAAAATAATCGAACAGCACATTATGTGAAAAACACACAAGCAAGCAGGCATGTTTCTGTGTGACGAAACAAAACTAAAACCCAAAATGGATAATCATATTTAAAAAATTATGACTGCAGTGATGAAATTTTTATTTTGGATAAATTAACAGATACCTATATTTATGTACATACATACCTTTATATTTTTCTCGCATCTCTCTCTGTTTTCCTTTTCTTGCATTTCTCCGCTCCCGATGGATATGTTCGCTTGGACGACATTCTGACAATAGAGTAACAGACGCACAACTTCACAAACGCACAATATACACTATTTAATCAAATAATAATTACGTCAGTTAACCAATGGCACTGAAGGCAACCCTCAGGCAACTGAGGGGCATCGCATTCGTAGCCACGCCACTGAGGATAAGATAGGTTGCCAAAAGTCACCACGAAAAGCGCTAATGTGATAAAAGTCGCAATTTCAACATAGAGATCGCTGTATGCACACATTAGGCGTTTATTTACATTTTAATTTTTATAATTTTAACAACAAAAAGAAATTGCTAGATTTTATATGGAAATAAAATTAATGGCGCTTGAAGAGTTTAAAAAAATAAAAATTTGGACCATTTTTTATTTCTGTCAATCATTCATTAATTAATTTTTTTATACCGCTCGCTGGGGGTTCTCCCGCCTCGCGTGGGCCCCAAGCACACTGCGTGATCTGCGTAATGGAAGAGCCGGCGCTGGGTTCACCTCCCATTTTGAAACTAATTATATCTGAAAAATTATAGTTTTTTGGCAGAAATTGCATAACCTTAGTTTTGGTAACATTACTGTAAAAAGAATATCACGGCACTGCAAATATAATTCACAATTTTTTAGAAAACAGTCCAGACTTTTAACAGAAGGACTTAGTAATATCATATCATTGGCGAAGACTAAGTTATTTATTCTCATATTATCGATACAATGTCGAACTTTTGTCTCATTAACTGAAATAATTAAACCAACAATATGCTGTACACATTAAGTAGCAGAGGAGAGAGCAAGAAGCCTAACTGAATCCCACCTAACTGAAAAAATTGGCAGGTATGCCAAAATTTATGTTTAATATGTACAAAGGAGATTTCCTACCTTCTAGTTTTTAAATAAAATATTGTGGTTCACTCTATCATATATATGTTTATATTCAAGAGACAACTATAATTAACCAAATCACTACCAGTGTATTTAAATATAATTTTCTTCAATACATAGATACAGAGATCAATTGAGTGGGAACCTTTTACAACAATACTAAATTTAAATTTATTTTACAGTTAGTTGACCCCAAGAAACACTCTACTGGGTTATCATCATCCAGATCATACCAGTGTTTGCAACAGTTGTGAGTATTGTTCATTCTCACACTGTAATACTTTATGCCCAGAGATTTATTTTTTATACCACACTAAATGTATGAACCTTATTTCTACATATCATATTCCCTAAACCTAGTTCCCAAATAAATTAGTATTTTTCTTATTGTGCAATCAACAATTGAAGCGGGTTATTTTATTTTGAAGCCTGAAAAATGAAAATAAAAGATAATTTACCAATTTGTATATCAGTTTGAAATAATACAGTACTTACAATGGTCTATAATAATAATAACACAACAATACCAATAACATAAAGGAATAATATACTTAAGGTTTATTTGGCAAGTTGACTTAACTTCTGACTAACAAAAAAAAGAAAAAAAGAAATTCTGATTTTTCTCGGTAAAAGTCAGGAATCTCATTTCCCCACAGTGTGAGAGTGAGTACATCCAAAGGATCACCTTTTGTCTGTGGTTAACAGGGTAAGTAAGTGGCCAACTCAAACCAACCCAGGATTCAGCAGACAGAAATGAACCATAACCCCACCAACTGGTTTGGAATTAACATAAAATTTTATATACGCCATGGCAATTTCAAAGCTTTCCTTTTCATAGAAAACGGGAGCCATAATAAAACAAATTAAATTTAGCTGAAATGCATGAATTTCTCTCAAATATAGCGTTCAAGTCATAAGGAAATAATTTCCACAGTAAAATAAAAAATTGACCCGATTCTGTAATACTGTATTTGAATCTTGTTTGAATGAAGGTTCTTCTGTCATTTAAAGTTAAAATTACTTTTTCTTGTCTTACAACCATTCTCAGTTTATGACGCACTGATATTACATTCCAATGTAGGACATTGTCAAATGCCTTTCTAAAATCTAAACAAATAATGTGTAGGCTATATTATGTCCTGATCAGTTACAAACTCTAAAAGTCTAAGATTAGACAGCTAAATACGATCCTCCCAATCTAAAGCCATGTTGGGAACTTGAAATAAGATTGAAAAATTTTCAGATTATTTTGAATACTAGCTGATCTTTATAGCTCTTTGTAGTAACTTTCCTACCAATGATATCAGACTAACAGCCCAATAGTTTCTTATGTCATTTTTACTACCTTTATACTCTCTGCACAATTAAGAGATCTGACAAACAAAATAGTTAGTGCCTCGGTTAAGCTATCCTCCCTTTTCCTCAGATTCCAACATAAATACTATCAAAATTAATAGTTTTTTGGTTTCACTAACTATGGTAATTACATTCCTACATTACAATTGGATAACCTGAAACCACTTGGGGTCTATCAAGGTTATTCATTTAGATAAATTGTCACCAGTAGTGTGGGTGCAAAATGCTTGAGTGCAAGTTGCAATTGCAATATTACGTAATGTTGCAAGAGTGCCACCCCACCCCCTTTGTTGCAAGAGTGCCACCCCACCCCTTTTTGTTGCAAGAGTGCCACCCCCTTGTTGCAAGAGTGCCAACCCCGCCCCTTTACTGCAAGGCACCCCCCTTTTTTTCCAACCCCAAAATGGGGTTGCAAGGGGTATGCAACTTGGAGGTATCCCCCAAGCTGATCCCCCCCAAAGGGGAGTGCCAACCTTTGTTGCCAACCACAAAATGGGATTGCAATGGGTATGCAACTTAGAGTTTTCCCCCAAGCTGAGCCCCCCAAAGGGGCATACCTATCCTAAGGGAGCCTCTTTGGAGGAGAAGGTGGGAGTGCCTCAACCCCCAAAGGGGCAGAAAGAGATAGCAAGAGAGGAAGTTGGAGAGACCCATAGGAGACGGGGGTCCTTCGCCTGACAGCTGTCAGACGCATTATAACTCCGTCGGCCACCCCACCCACCGCCCTCTTATACGGCACTAATCAGCCAGCTGGCTTATTCAGCCAGTGCCTTAGGGCATCATCAGCCATTGCCAGCCAGCGCCTCAGTGTGCCATCGTCTTAGATCATCATCATCAAATAATAATTATTATTATTATCATTATTACCACTACCAATATATATATATATATATATATATATATATATATATATATATATATATAAACATCCTATTCTGAACAACTCCGTAATTTGTAACATCACTGTTTTTAAAGGGAAGTTTTAGCCCTGTAACTTATATTTTTGTTAACTCTGATATATATATATATATATATAAGCACACCGGACAAAAAATTAGGTTAGATCCCATTCTCCCGACACCGGAAGGGCATTTTCATTAAGTACATTAGCGCAAATTTAAAACTATCTTCCTGTTCTAAACATACAGATTCTATTATTTTTTACATAATTATTACATTTATTATTAAATTTATTACATTTAATATTGCATAATTATTTATTACAGAAATTATAAATTTATTATTACATTGGTTATTACATTGTTGTTTATTATACAGAACTTATAAACCGAAAAACGAATGAAAAAAGCCGATTAGGAAACAATCCAGAGACCATTGAGAAATTCGCACCTAGGTTAGATACCGTTCTCCCGACACTGGAAGGGCATTTTATTACAGGGTCCGCTTATAAGTACATTCCCACAAATTAAAACTATCTTCTTGTTCTATACATACAGATTCTAATATTTTGATATAATTACTGCATTTATTATTGCATTTACATTTTTTTTTTAAATTTATTATTATTACCTTTACCCTAATTATTAAATTTGTAATATTACCTTTATTATTACATCTGTTGCATTTATATTTATTTCCACATTTATTACTTCCATTATTACATTTACTAAAAGCGAGTAAGGAAACAATCCAATCCAGAGACATTTAAGAAATTCACACTTAGGTTCGAACACGTTCCCATGACTCCGTAAGGGATTTTCTGACCAAGAATGTCATTAAAGGGTCTAATTTATAAGTACCTTCGCACATTAGTTGGTAAATTTTCATGCTCGCACATCACTAATTCCTGTGACTTTATTAACAAAGTTGTCCTTAGATTTAAAACGGGGAAGAATGATCAGTTTTGACGTTGAGTCCTTTTTTACGAAAGTTCCCATTGATGATGTACTTAGTTTTTTAGATAGAAAATTGCCAACATGTAACGTAGAACTAGACATGCCCACATCTGTATTTTTAGAACTGATAAAACTCTGTGTCACCAATAATGCCTTCTCCTTCGGTGAAGAATTTTATTTGCAACGTTTTGGTATGGGAATGGGGTCCCCTTTATCCCCAATACTGAGTACATTATACATGGAATCTTATGAGTCGGAATTGTTGCAAACGATATGTCCCAGGTATCTAATTTGGTTTCGTTATGTAGATGATATTTCCTCATTTTGGCCTAACCACTGGAACAACTTTGACACTTTCTTTCAGTCATTAAATAATCTTGTTCCCTCTATTAAATTTAAATATGAATGGGAGAACGACAAACAATTACCTTTTCTAGATGTTTTGGTCATTAACGAAAGCGGAAAGCCCAATTTCACGGTCTATGGAAAACCTACTCATTGTAATTCGTACATTCATTATTTTTTATATCATGATGAAGGGGTTAAAAGCTCAATTATTTCTTCCATGTTTCTAAGAGCACTCAGGATTTGTAGCCCACATTTGCTGGACCCGGAAAATTCAAAGATTTGGAACATTTTTAAGGATTTAAAATATCCCGAGTGGTTTATCAGAAAGGCGTATTTTAAAGCCAGAAAATCTTTTTATACCCCTCGGGAACCTTCAGTTAACCAAAAACAATATGTGAGTTTGCCTTACATTGCCGGTTTAGAAAGAGTAAAACCGTTGACGAAAGATTTTAAGTTTGATTTGGCGTTCAAATATTCGTCTACCGTGAAAAGTAAATTGGTTAGGAATAACGTTGCAAAAGAGGAACAAGCCTGTGTCTACAGCATTCCCTGTAAAAGTTGTGATTTAGTATACGTAGGAGAAACGAAGAAATATTGAAACCCGTATTAAAGAACACAAATATGCCTTCAGAAGTTGTAATACTAATAATGCCATTTTTTATCACGCCAACCAAAATAATCATGCTATAGATTGGGAATCAAGTAAGGTACTTTATAAATGTAATAATTATGTCAAAAGAAAAATAATAGAATCTGTGTGTATAGAAAAAGTAGATAATTTTAATTTGTACGAAGATACTTATAAGTTAGACCCTTTAATGAGATTCTTGGTCAAAAAATCCTTTACGGAGTCGTGGGAACGTGTTCGAACCTAAGTGTGAATTTCTTAAATGTCTCTGGATTGGATTGTTTCCTTACTCGCTTTTATTAAATGTAATAATGGAAGTAATAAATGTGGAAATAAATATAAATGCAACAGATGTAATAATAAAGGTAATATTATAAATTTAATAATTAGGGTAAAGGTAATAATAATAAATGTTAAAAAATGTAAATGCAATAATAAATGCAGTAATTATATCAAAATATTAGAATCTGTATATAGAGAACAAGAAGATAGTTTTAATTTGTGGGAATGTACTTATAAGCGGATCCTGTAATAAAATGCCCTTCCGGTGTCGGGAGAACGGTATCTAACCTAGGTGCGAATTTCTCAATGGTCTCTGGATTGTGTCCTAATCGGCTTTTTTCATTCGTTTTTCGGTTTATAAGTTCTGTATAATAAACAACAATGTAATAACCAATGTAATAATAAATTTATAATTTCTGTAATAAATAATTATGCAATATTAAATGTAATAAATTTAATAATAAATGTAATAATTATGTAAAAAATAATAGAATCTGTATGTTTAGAACAGGAAGATAGTTTTAAATTTGCGCTAATGTACTTAATGAAAATGCCCTTCCGGTGTCGGGAGAATGGGATCTAACCTAGGTGCGAATTTCTTAACGGTCGGTCCCTGGACTGTTTTTCCCTCTTGTTTTGGTTAATTCGTGTTTCTGTATCCACCCGAGGAGGATGCCAGTGGGCGTCGAAACTGTCGTGGAAATAAACTCTGTCTATTAGAGTGGGTTTTTATTTTCATATTTTGACCTTCACGTAGAAAAAAAGAAGTTTTTTGCATTTATTTAAGATTTCTGTTAACCTTTGATTTTAGGACTAGAGTATGTGTATGGTTTCCTCTGTTTACGATTTCGTATAATAAGTCATTCGTAAGATTTGAGTTTTTAAAACTTATGTTTAAGTCTCTCACAACATTCTCAGCCGTACCATAACGTCCCGGCCCTAGTGTCACTGTTGTACTGAAAAACTGTGCAACCTTAGTCCGGGCGATACGTATAGTAGCATCCCGAGTTAACCCGGCTTTTTTACACTCATCAATGTCTCTAAGAACCGTAAATACGGAATCTTTATAATCCATATTTAAAAAGAGGGTATCCAGCTGAAATTCACATAACCCTACCTCATACGAATCACGACCCAGTTCAATGGGCCCGTGGAGTTCTGTTACAAAGTTGGCTAGTGTGTTGTTAGGGTGTACAGACAGGGATGAGGTGGACGGGAGTGTGTCATGTTGCATATTAATTAAGCTTCATTACTGCGTCAGCTTTTATATAGGTATTGAAGCTTTCTGGGTACCCTAGCCACTTCACCAGGTACATTTTTCTCTTTCCTGTACCTTTGCCTCCTAAAATTTTCTCAATTTTAAACACATTTTTTCCTAAATTAAATGCCACTTTCTGCAGTTCCTCGCAGTAAAAACCTCCCGAGATCTCTTTGCCATTCAAATCTTCAACGTAATACATCATTATCTCGCCTTTAGGAATCATGGCTCTAACTTTAAAAATCTCGCGTGTCCATCCTTGCTTAAAACCCTTCGCGAATTTATTTCCCGAACGTGACAGCCTTACATAGTCATTGATTTTGAAACGCACAGATTGTGGTGGTGGTGGTGGCACTCCATCTCTTCTCGGACGCTTGCCTCTTTCTGAAACATCGTTAGCTGTTGTTCTGATCGTGCGATGGCGTGAGCGGTTGTAGGATGAAGCCAATGAATCGAGAACGTTTATATATCTGTACGTGTTTTTATGTGTAAAATACCGGTGCATGCGCTCCTTCATGGTACGTTGAACTCTTTCAGCTAAAGAAGCCTTATGTATAGAATTGGAGGTGTTATAGCTGATGTTAAACTCTGAGAGCATGTTCTGAAAAGCTCGCCCTATAAATTCTTTTCCCATATCCGTACAAAAATAGCCAGGAATCCGGTTTTCTTTCAACATCATCGTTTTGGCCACTTTAGCAACTGTTTCGGGCGATTTATTTTTCAGGGGAATTAGCCACAGGTATCTAGAGAATATATCTATTATGAATAGGATGTAGCGGTAGCCGTCGTTGTGCACTGAATATCTTTGCATGTCTGTTAAATCTGCCTGCCAAATAGAGTCAATCGATGCGGCTGTTGTCTTGGCTGTACCTCTGTACAGTCTATTAACGCCACCATAGGAGGCAGGGCTAGAAATGTCATAATAGTGCTTACTTAATACGTTAGCCATTTGCATATTTTAGAGGCACGTGGATAAGGATGGCCTTCTACTCTCTTCTTTTTTCTCTTCAGAGGTAGGGCGGCTGTTGTGGGCGAAGGTGTACTCAGTTGTGACGCGTGCGATGCATGTTCCAAGTCTTTTAACCTATTCAGATTACCTATCAATGTTTTGGGGACATTTATTTGCTGTAGTCTTGCTTTAATATGTCTCCATTCTGTTGGTGATGGCCTATCCCACTTTCTCACCAGATCATGAACAATATCAACGATATTGGACCCTTGAACCCTTGTTCCATCAACAATGACCTCGCCTGTGTCGGCCCAATGTATGATGGGGTCCTCACTCAATAGATTATAAAGACTTAACCATTTATTCCTCAATGTATAGGGGAGGCTGTTTTTTAGCACATGTTCGATGTGCTGTGTTCTGCTACTCTTTGGTTGCTCAGGCTCTGTCACTACGCTGTGCGCTATTCGAGCTGTGCCTCACGGTGAGCACTGTAGGATGCTTATAATCTTCTACTCATGAAGAAATTTCTGCAAAGCCTCTTGATACAAAACCGTTTTCTCATCAGGCGCCTTTTCGCTATTTAATAGGGATAGTAGCTCACTCTCCATTCTTTTAAGCCTACTTTTACGGGGTTCTAGAGCCGCGTCTGGGGTCCTTTGTAATGAAGCCTACACCTCGTGCGGGATCACAACCACCTTCTTCATTATATTAATCTAGTCAGTAAAGGCCCCAAAATTGAAAATAAGATGGGGAGGAACGACCCACCTCTTTGTACAATAATACCCTTTTTCTTACCCACAGTCTGACTTTTATGGGCGAGCGTCCGTATTATGTTCTTGTAACGACGTAAGCGAGCTTTCTGACAGGATTTCATTGGAACATTACATTTTATAACATTGAGGCAGATTTCGCAGTTGCATTTTAAAAAGTCAGAGTCGATATTTTTAACAAACATCTGCTGCAACGATCGAGGCAGTCGTTGATAGATTTTTATTAATTCACGGTTTTTCTTTAGCCTATTCGTCATTCTGGAATATACACGGTTTCAGGCTCGTTTGGAAATATATTTGTTCTTAGGAGCACCCTAAACGTGTTTTGCGGGTGAAGGTCACAAAGCAAATATCCACAACGCTGCTTTGTGATCTCTTTATAAACCTCCATAAACTCCTTACGCTGACTCGGGAACATTTGACTGGCTAATATCCCAATTTGTGACACATCTCTACGTTGCGCGAATAGGACTAGATATTGCGTATTTAACGACACATCGCGCATGTATCTATTTTTGAAAAATAGATTCTGATTGATGAAGAACACGCTTATGTTAAGGTGGTGGGAGAATACTGTAAATGTCTCGGCAAACGTTTTATCCATCTCCAACATGAGGTCGTCAATTACGATGACTGTATGTTCATTTCCCTTTAACGAATTAACGTCATAGACCCCCTTGTGGAACAAAACAGCATCTTGGTACTCGTTGAACACCGGTTGGTATGTCGAATAGCACCATATAACTTTATACACAAATTTTGAGAACATTTCACCCTTTTCTTTAATGATATTAAGCATAAACACCGTTTTACCACATTCTGTCGGGCAGGATATAATACATGTGGATGGGCTCGTGAATCTGAATTTTTCTACAGATTCCATTTCTAACACGTCACACCCCTAAGTGGGTCATTTACAGAATATTACAAATAGCGAGTTCTACTCCTTATATTTTGTTTTCTTCTTCCACAGAACCGTGAATGACGACGATGTACAGCCCCCCATCATCGACATCACGGATGAACCCATTGACCGTGCATCTACAATGCCCATTCCCGCCGATGAACCCTCACCAGCGACACGTGCTGCACGTTCAAAGCGGCGACATGATGAAGAGTTCTCCACGCCAGGTATAAAGCGCGTGAGATAGGCGCCGGTTGTTAGACCACCAGTAGTAGATCCCCAACCCTCAACGTCTTACGCAACCATCCCCACATCAGCTTCTTCAGCCAATATACCCCTTTGTTCATCCTCCACAGTTGCCCCCCGTTCTGTTGAGTCAGCAATAATAGACCCCCAACCCTCAACGTCTCACGCAACCAACCCCACATCAGCTTCTTCAGCCAATATACACCCTTGTTCATCCTCCACAGCTGCCCCCCGTTCTGTTGAGTCTGCAGTAATAGAGCCCCAACCCTCAACGTCTTACGCAACCATCAGCTTCGTCCGCCAATATAACCCTTTATTCATCCTCCACGGCTGTTCCCCGTTCTGTTGAGGATGTTATAACGTTCCAGTTGGTGCGCACCGCAACCCCGACCCCAGCCTTGACTAGAAATCGGTATAGAGTCGGGGTCGACCCTAGATCCTTGTATAGCAACGGTATTGAACACGGTCTACGCCGCGTTATACAGCGTATTGTAGAGTTTGCCCTTCAGAACCGCGACGAGCGTGAAGTCAGGACGAGACTGTCCTTCGGATTCGGCTCAGATGATAACGATGTAGATGACTTTTGGGTAGTAGTACCATTCAGATGTTTGGCTGCTGCAGATGTAGAGTATATATTAGGCCGTACATTGCAAGCCTCCCAAAGTAGTATTGCCTTCAATATAGACAACTTCACGGTAAATATTGACCGTGTATTCCGTGTTGCGGGCCATATTGCCACACCTTACACTCTTAACTTCAATTCCAAGGCTATTTTTAGACGGCATATAAACGTCGATCGTGGTTGCGGCTTTATAGCAGTAGTCTTGGCTCGCATGTTTACTGTGCTAAATACACAGGCCACAAAAATTTGGCTGCCTACGGTCGTGGAGCGTGCCCGTAAACTAGCAGTAGATTGTGAACTTGAATTTGACTGTAATGTGGTTCCTGAGGAGCTGAGAAGGGTTGAACATAAAATGAATACTCGTATAGTGGTATTTGGACTGGATGATCGTCGTGGGGCTAAAACTGGCGGGTCGTGAGTTACCCAGGTATAGGTCCTATGTCCCTATCGGGGAACTACCGGTTTCTCCCCCTCAGCATAGGTTTCCAAGGAATTTACGAAGGGGTCCGGGGCTAAGGAGATCCCCCATCCCCTACGATGTTGGGAGGTGTTTTTTTCGGTCACGTGATTGACCCAGTGCACTGCGTCGATTAGCTGATCATTCCATTTCTAGGGCTAGGAGTCGAGTCGACGGGGAATCTTCTCCTCCCATGCCATAAGCCTAATGATAGGCTGTACTGGGTTCCCGGAGTCAAGGGGACCCGATAGGTCGTCTTTCGGGGTACGACAACACGTGAAAACCGTACCTTGCACCACGTCGGTTAGCCTATGATTCCGTGTATTTGTAAGGCGAGTTCGAAGCGGGGGGAAATCTCAATTAAATCTTCTCCCCAGAGCCATAGGCCTAATGGATAGCCTCGTATTGGGTTTCCCGGAGTAATGGATCGCCGATGAGTCTAAGCGTGTACCGGGGACAACCTGGAGAATTTTGCGAATGGAGCTAGAAGCCGCGCAAAGTAGCCTCTGTAGCCGTTCAATTAATTCTCGGTCCACGTCTCACGGGTACCTATCGAAGTTTGACCGTGGCTGAAAGGACCTATGAAATGGTAGATAGATAGATAGATTTCTTTTTGGTCAGGTGATTGACGACTGCACTGCGGCGATTAGCCGATGATTCCATTTATAGGGCTAGGAGTCGGGGAGAATCTTCTTCTCCCCAAGCCATAAGCCTATGGATAGGCTGTATTGGGTTCCCGGAGTTAAGGGGACCCGATAAGTCTTTCGGGCGGTACGACAACACGCGAAAACCGTACCTTGCACCACGTCGGTTAGCCTATGATTCCATGAATTTGTAAGGCTAGGAGGAAGCGGGGGGACATCTTATCTAATCTTCTCCCCCCAGAGTCGTAGGCCTAATGGATAGGCCTCGTATTGGGTTCCCGGAGTAATGGGATCGCCGATGAGTCTAAGCGTGTACCGGGGACAACCTGGAGAATTTTGCGAATGGAGCTAGAAGCCGCGCAAAGTAGCCTCTGTAGCCGTTCAATTAATTCTCGGTCCACGTCTCACGGGTACCTATCGAAGTTTGACCGTGGCCGAAAGCACCTATGAAAAGATAGGGCCGGGGTGATCCTAGCCCGGCAGCAGACCCCTCTATAAAGCACTCGTTGACTTATAAGTAGCGCGTCATAGGGCCTATGTCTTCGGCCAAAATTTTCCATCAATCGCGCGCCCAATGCCTCGGCTCGTCGGAGCGACTGTCTCCACGGTGCCTATGGCGACCCATAGGGCTAGCGATCAGCAATAAGTAGAAGATGGAAGGTCGCAGATTGGGCTCTAAAGGCGCCCGAAATCTTGTGAGTTTCAACAAGCAGGTAACATCATGCAAGGGGGTGAGAACGTGAGTTTTAGTCCCTACCCTCTCACGGAATCTACTAGTTGAATTAATTCCCGTAGCAATGTGATGTAGGAGGCTACCTAATCGAAATTCTCACAACTTGCCCAATGGGTGTTGTAGACCGTCGTGTGGACTGTGTATGTTTTTAAAAGCAGTGTGAGAGATCGTACAAGACCCCTACTTATTTTAGGACTGTCAGAGACAACGTATCTCCCCAAACGTAATACTGTATAAGGTGCCTTTACGCGAGTTATGATAAAAGTCGAAAATATGGGCGACATCATGATTTGTGTAAGGGGTGTCTCGAGTTTGCGGATGATATAGTGAAACATTGTAAAGATTGCCACATGGTATGTGAACAGTGTTAAAGCTCCAAATGTGAAAGCCGTGTAGTTGAAGCTGAGAAGAGGGATTGTAATGTGTGTAGACGCACATTTTTCAATAATAACTGTTTTGAGATCTATAAATCAGTTGGCACGTGCAGGAAAATGAGAATCTGTGAATGTGGTATGTTTCACATGATGGATAATTGGGGAAATTTCAAGCAGAAATGTGACGAGATTCACTGTTCTACATGTCATGAGAAATATAAGGCGGATGGCGTAAAGCATGTACGTTATATGAAGGACGCCAAGCCTAAAAACAAACCTTGTATAACTGTATACTACGATATAGAAACAAACACGAGCGCTGAAACCAAAGAGGTAATTTCACATTTACTTGTGAGCCAAACTATCTGTGATTAGTGTCTGGAGATCGAGTGTGATGAGTGCCCCAAATGTGGTAAACGGAAAAACGTTTTTAAAACGAATGTCCACGATAGTCCTGTGAAACTATTTGTGTCCTATATTGTCAAGTTAGCCGACAAGTTAAAAAAAATGACTGTGTATATTCTCGCCCATAACGGGGCAAAGTTTGACACGCAGCTCCTTTATAAGGAGATGCTTGAGCACGAGTCCTCTGAGATATTTACAGGTGATCCATTGAAAAGAGGCAACAAACTTATACAGATGCAAATAAGAGGTAATGTACAATTTAAAGACACTTTATTATTCACACCTTGTAAATTAACAAAGCTACCCAAGGTGATGGGGGTAGCAGCTGAAGTTTCAAAAGGATACTTCCCTTACACATTCCTCACTAGCGAGACTTTAAACTACGGAGGCCTGCCTCCACCCAAACATTACTTTAACTATGATTGTATGAGCGCACATGAACGCGAAGACTTTGATCGATACTACAGCAGTTTTAATTAATGAACGTAATCCTTATAATATAGCTGATGAATGTGAGCGTTATTGCGTGAATGATTTACGCGTGCTAGAGTATGTTTCCAGGCTTTTAGAAGGATGTACAGTGCTTACAAGAAGTCTCACGCTTCTATCTCGTCGCAAGCTAGTCTGTTAAGTATAAAATGGGCGGTCCTTATGGCAGCGGAGGTGTGTTCGGATTGGTGCACATAACTGCTCTAACACAATCAATGACGTCCATTATTACGTCACTTCTGCTACATTTTAGTGTTTAAAACACAAATGATTAAGAAGCAGAATGGAGCAAGTTTCGGGATGTTAGGATGGTTATGGAACAATCCTAGTCATCATAATATTAGTTGGGCATTACATTATACCGTCTCAATATACACTGTAGACCAGGGCTTCTCAAACTTTTTTGACTTGCGACCCCTTTGGATCCGACAAATTTTTTCGTGACCCTTCACTCAATGCCATAAAAGCAATAGGTACTAACACTGTATATTTATGAAAAAAATAATATTTTCAAATGTTTCTGCGACCCCCAATAATATGTACGCGACTCCTAGTTTGAGAAGCGTGGGTATAGACTATAGAGAACGACTAATTCGGCAAATATCCCAAATCATGGCATGATATCTAAGTTATTTTGACGCAGGTCTAAATTATTTGCTCAAATGCAATTATTGATATTAAGTAATTGTTGGGAATAGTTGTCAATATTGTTGTTTGTGATATATATCCTACGTGAAGAATCTAATGACCAAATTCCTCAGTGAACCTCTCACGCGCTCGCATTTCGAGGAAGTCACGGTCGTCTCACTAATAGATAGTTTATCCATTGTTTTAAGTGGTAACCTATTAAGCGAACTATGTTAAACCTATTCCATCCTATGAAAGTCATTAGTCTAAAGCAAGACTGGTGGGGCGTGAATCAGAGAAATTTGTATTTGATTTGTTCATCGTAATTATTACGTAATATAGTATACTCTATGTAGTAGTATATAAGAGTTCATTCGTAGCATATCATATGACAATTCCCATAAACATGTGATGACCTCGATGTTGCCAGTTTTTATTTTTTTCCTGAAACTATTACCTTCTCATAGTTTGTTTCAACAATGCATATATTATCATCTCCACGAGCGTAGACATTGCAAGAAAAGATTCTAACTAAGGATAAGTAAAGTTCTTTCATGGTCACAATATATACTTTTATAGATGTCAAACAAAAATATAATAAAATTCTATATTAACATAAATATATATTCGATACACATTTACGTCATGGCTTTAACATCAGTATTTCGTATAGCTTCCTCCAGCATCAATAATTTCTTGCAATCGTTGCGGCATAGAAGAGGCCAGACTATAGGGAATGTTTGGTGTTCGGCGTAAGCTCTCCCAACTATTCCTCGTGTGAGCTAAAAGTGCTTCAAATGTTCTTTCATTGCGTTGCTCCCATTCGTTAATCATTATTGCCCAAAGGTTTTCAATCGGATTCAAATCAGGAGAACGTGGTGGCAGAATTAGATTAATAATCTCTGGGTGATCTTCGTACCACGCTCTCACAACGTTACTCCTATGAGTGGGACTGTTATCTTCCATTAAGTAAAATGGTTCCGGTGCTGGAACCAGATACGAACGAACACTGGGTAGCAGCACCTCTTCCAGTATCTGGGAATATTGCTGTCCAGTAAAGCGTCCATCTACTTCAGTCAATTCTCCGACACCATAGCCAGACATCCGGCCCCACACACCGAGATTGATGTGACCACTACGTTTGCTCGGGAAAACATTTCCTTCTTCATAGCGTTTTCCGCGCTGCCTCCAACAATGCAGGGAACCATGACTATCTGTTGAAAATGTTTTTTCGACACAGTACACGACTTTTCTCCAGAATTCTTCCTCCTGCGGCAAGTATTGCAAGGCAAATCCCATCCGCGCCTCTTTATGCTCAATCGTCAATGCAGGTTTTATAGCTGGACGGCGAGAAAAATACCCTGCCTCGTGAAGTCTGTTGTTCACTGTATTTGCGCTACAACGAAGGTTCAGGTGTCTGTAAATATGCGTCGCTGGAACAAACGGATGCTCTCTGGCATGATTAACAATCGCAGCATCTTCCTCTTGAGATGTTGAACGCGGAGGACCAGACCTCGGCAAAGTAGCGATTGAGTTTTCTGCTTCATACCGATGAATCCACCGTTCCACAGTGCTTCGATGAACGTCTAGTCGTCTTGATATTTCTCTTATTGGCACACCATATTCATGCAATGTCACCATTGCTCCCCGCATTGCCTGGGTCGTCTCGTGGTGCACAGACGGTCTTTCCATCTTTGTGTAAATGGCTTATGTGAAGCGTGCTGGGACGATAAAGGAAATGAGGATACCATGCACCCCTTCTGAAGTTGATTTCGGTTGTGAAGGGTACCAACCCTTCGAATGGTAATAATAATCAGCCAATTTCCTATTTTGTTGAACATATGCATAAAAAATTCGTCTTAAAAGCCAAGGATCCAAAGATTGTCAGCAGTTGTTTATATCCCAACTGAATATAGTCAGCCATCAACAGTATAATCATATTTTATTTCCATAACTACTCATGACTACTCTGTCATAGTAAATAACCTTATTATGACTTAGATAGTAGTGGTAATTCTGAGTGGCGGCCTCTAGCCACATACGTTAAACCTATCAGTGCGTCTAAGACCAGACTCTTCTGTTTCTGTCAATTCATTGTTAGTTTAAGGTATTTTGTTCTTTGTCTTTCTAGGTCTAGGGCATTAAAATAAATATTTGAGTTTGTGTTTAGCATTTCCTCCTCCCTTCGTAATTCCCCACCCAACCTCGTTTCCTTCGACATAGCAACGCTTACCTCCATCCTCATTCCACTTCTTTCATTAAACCTATTATCGCTTTTACTGTCCCTTCCTTCCATCCTTCAATGCCAGTGTTCTTAAACCTAGCACATAAATTATACCATATGTCCCACAAAAAAGTACACCCAACTTTAGATTGTACTAACTCCTCCAAAAATTGAGATATTTTTGATCTGTTTGGTTGATTTAATATAGCAAATTATTCTTTGTTAACGTTCAAATTTATTCATGTTTAAACGATTGTGTTTAAGCATCTGCTTTTAACTGAAGGGTACAGCAAAATGGGTTGCGCGGAATGATCATTTCTCCAGGCCAGATAGCTCCTCTTGCTTTAACCAATGTGCTACTTTTCACGTCGAAGGATATTGCAAATATTTTTTTTAAATAATTCGAACTTTTGTATCTAAGATACGAGTCATACATATAAATGAAGAATCTGAATTACTAAATTTATAAATAACTTTGAAACCCTCATCATGCAGTTTACACGAAGGCAGCGCGTTCTCATGGTCACAACTTATCTGCAAACTAAAAGCTTAAAACAAGTGCAGAATACCTTCGAACTGCAATTTCCCGATAGAGCTTCTCCAACTAAACATACAATTTTGAAGAATGTTCGGAAATACAAAGAAGAAGGAACGGTCCTCAATTTGAACAAAGGACGTTCAGGCCATCCGAAGACGGCAAGAACAGACGAGAACATTCAGCATGTTCGGCATTTATTAGAGAGACATCCAAAAGTGTCCACCAGGCGAAATGGTACAGAACTCTCACGCATGTCATTTCATCGAATAGTTCGTGAGGATTTGAATTTGTACCCATACAGAATGGAAATTCGACATCAACTCATTGAAGGAGATCTACCTCGCCGCCTAAGATTTGCCCAGTGGTTTCTTGAAAAACCAGAAAGATTGTGAAGGGTACCAATGGTAATAATAATCAGCCAATTTCCTATTTTGTTGAACATATGCATAAAAAATTCGTCTTAAAAGCCAAGGATCCAAAGATTGTCAGCAGTAGTTTATATCCCAACTGAATATAGTCAGCCATCAACAGTATAATCATATTTTATTTCCATAACTACTCATGACTACTCTGTCATAGTAAATAACCTTATTATGACTTAGGTAGTAGTGGTAATTCTGAGTGGCGGCCTCTAGCCACATACGTTAAACCTATCAGTGCGTCTAAGACCAGACTCTTCTGTTTCTGTCAATTCATTGTTAGTTTAAGGTATTTTGTTCTTTGTCTTTCTAGGTCTAGGGCATTAAAATAAATATTTGAGTTTGTGTTTAGCATTTCCTTCTCCCTTCGTAATTCCCCACCCAACCTCGTTTCCTTCGACATAGCAACGCTTACCTCTATCCTCATTCCACTTCTTTCATTAAACCTATTATCGCTTTTACTGTCCCTTCCTTCCATCCTTCAATGCCAGCGTTCTTAAACCTAGCACATAAATTATACCATATGTCCCACAAAAAAGTACACCCAACTTTAGATTGTACTAACTCCTCCAAAAATTGAGATATTTTTGATCTGTTTGGTTGATTTAATATAGCAAATTATTCTTTGTTAACGTTCAAATTTATTCATGTTTAAACGATTTAGTGTTTAAGCATCTGCTTTTAACTGAAGGGTACAGCAAAATGGGTTGGGCGGAATGATCATTTCTCCCAGCCAGATAGCTCCTCTTGCTTTAAACAATGTGCTACTTTTTACGTCGAAGGATATTGCAAATATTTTTTTTAAATAATTCGAACTTTTGTATCTAAGATACGAGTCATACATATAAATGAAGAATCTGAATTACTAAATTTATAAATAACTTTGAAACCCTCATCATGCAGTTTACACGAAGGCAGCGCGTTCTCATGGTCACAACTTATCTGCAAACTAAAAGCTTAAAACAAGTTCAGAATACCTTCGAACTGCAATTTCCCGATAGAGCTTCTCCAACTAAACATACAATTTTGAAGAATGTTCGGAAATACAAAGAAGAAGGAACGGTCCTCAATTTGAACAAAGGACGTTCAGGCCATCCGAAGACGGCAAGAACAGACGAGAACATTCAGCATGTTCGGCATTTATTAGAGAGACATCCAAAAGTGTCCACCAGGCGAAATGGTACAGAACTCTCACGCATGTCATTTCATCGAATAGTTCGTGAGGATTTGAATTTGTACCCATACAGAATGGAAATTCGACATCAACTCATTGAAGGAGATCTACCTCGCCGCCTAAGATTTGCCCAGTGGTTTCTTGAAAAACCAGAAAGATTGTGAAGGGTACCAATGGTAATAATAATCAGCCAATTTCCTATTTTGTTGAACATATGCATAAAAAATTCGTCTTAAAAGCCAAGGATCCAAAGATTGTCAGCAGTAGTTTATATCCCAACTGAATATAGTCAGCCATCAACAGTATAATCATATTTTATTTCCATAACTACTCATGACTACTCTGTCATAGTAAATAACCTTATTATGACTTAGGTAGTAGTGGTAATTCTGAGTGGCGGCCTCTAGCCACATACGTTAAACCTATCAGTGCGTCTAAGACCAGACTCTTCTGTTTCTGTCAATTCATTGTTAGTTTAAGGTATTTTGTTCTTTGTCTTTCTAGGTCTAGGGCATTAAAATAAATATTTGAGTTTGTGTTTAGCATTTCCTTCTCCCTTCGTAATTCCCCACCCAACCTCGTTTCCTTCGACATAGCAACGCTTACCTCTATCCTCATTCCACTTCTTTCATTAAACCTATTATCGCTTTTACTGTCCCTTCCTTCCATCCTTCAATGCCAGCGTTCTTAAACCTAGCACATAAATTATACCATATGTCCCACAAAAAAGTACACCCAACTTTAGATTGTACTAACTCCTCCAAAAATTGAGATATTTTTGATCTGTTTGGTTGATTTAATATAGCAAATTATTCTTTGTTAACGTTCAAATTTATTCATGTTTAAACGATTTAGTGTTTAAGCATCTGCTTTTAACTGAAGGGTACAGCAAAATGGGTTGGGCGGAATGATCATTTCTCCCAGCCAGATAGCTCCTCTTGCTTTAAACAATGTGCTACTTTTTACGTCGAAGGATATTGCAAATATTTTTTTTAAATAATTCGAACTTTTGTATCTAAGATACGAGTCATACATATAAATGAAGAATCTGAATTACTAAATTTATAAATAACTTTGAAACCCTCATCATGCAGTTTACACGAAGGCAGCGCGTTCTCATGGTCACAACTTATCTGCAAACTAAAAGCTTAAAACAAGTTCAGAATACCTTCGAACTGCAATTTCCCGATAGAGCTTCTCCAACTAAACATACAATTTTGAGGAATGTTCGGAAATACAAAGAAGAAGGAACGGCCCTCAATTTGAACAAAGGACGTTCAGGCCATCCGAAGACGGCAAGAACAGACGAGAACGTTCAGCATGTTCGGCATTTATTAGAGAGACATCCAAAAGTGTCCATAGGCGAAATGGTACAGAACTCTCACGCATGACATTTCATCGAATAGTTCGTGAGGATTTGAATTTGTACCCATACAGAATGGAAATTCGACATCAACTCATTGAAGGAGATCTACCTCGCCGCCTAAGATTTGCCCAGTGGTTTCTTGAAAAACCAGAAAGATTCACGGAACAATTAGTGGTTGGAGATGAGGCGGCCTTTTTTATGAATGGTCTAGTGAACAGACAAATCTGCCGTCAGTATGCACCAAAAAATCATCCACCTGACAATCATATCTACGAAAAGAATAACTCTAGACAAAAACTGTCTCTCTGGGAAGGACTGTGCGGTTTTGGAGCGTTAATTGGCCCGGTCTTTTACGATGGTAACCTAAATGGTGAAGCTTACCTAGAAATGATAGACCGAGAAATCCTTCCACAAATACGTATTACTTATGGAAACCGATTTAATCGTATTTGGTGGGTGCAAGACGGAGCTCCTGCTCACAGGAGAGTTATTGTGAAGGAACGCTTGCAGGAAGTCTTCCACCAAAGAGTAATTGCTACAGGCCATGACATTGAATGGCCTCCCAGAAGCCCTGACTTGACCCCGTGTGATTACTTTTTATGGGGTCATTTGAAAAATAGAGTATTTGCATCACAACCTATCAATTTAATGATTTGAGGTCTCGCATCACAGCTGAAATCAACTTGTTAAAAGACAATCCAGATCTTATCAAAAGAGTGATGGGGAAGATGAGAGCTCGACTCCAGATTTGTATCGATAGGAATGGCGGTCATGTTGAAAGAAAACGAAACTAAGCATAACTTTTGCAATAAGGAATAAAGAAAAATCTGCTTTGTATCTTATTAAAATTATGTTAAAATATCTATTATTATGTATTTGTCTTTTCATTACATCGATAGCACACACATTATTTTTTCATTGACCAATTTTGCGCAATCCATTTTGTTGTACCCTTCAGTTAAAAGCAGATGCTTAAACACTAAATCGTTTAAACATGAATAAATTTGAACGTTAAAAAAGAATAATTTGCTATATTAAATCAAACAAACAGATCCAAAATATCTCAATTTTTGGAGGAGTTAGTACAATCTAAAGTTGGGTGTACTTTTTTGTGGGACATATGGTATAATATGGAATCTAACACCTTAGATCTCTACGCATTCATGTTACTTGAAGACGCCTGTGTCTTAGGGGAATCTAAGTGTTGAGAGTGGGCTTGAGGGGTAGTCTATAGATTATTACAGATGACCTTGAACGCTCCAACTATTTAAAAAAGATTATTTATTACGCATATCATGTGGCATAATACACACATGAATTTAAGTATCTCTTACACTATAGGAATGGAATTCAATCCTACCAGAGTTAAAAAGTCGCAAAATATGATAGATTAGTTTGTATTAAGAGGTCACTAAGAGAAAAGGATTTGGAGTAGAGCGGAAGACAGAGAGTATATTTTCTCGAGTTTCGGTTATTATTAACGTTATATGGATACATTGCCATGCGGTGTGATCAGAGAGAGAGAGAGAGAGAGAGAGAGAGAGAGAGAGAGAGAGAGAGAGAGAGAGAGAGAGAGACAGACAGACAGACAGACAGAGACAGAGAGCTTTCAAATCACACCTTTTAAATGGTTTGTGGGTAAGGGCTTCACGTATGTTATTTTAGTCCAGGGTAGTTTATGTGGAGGTGTTAACATAACTTGCACTTGGGACTGTTAATTGTAAGACAACTACCATAGCTGGGACTGAGATACGTTATCCCCTGCATACTCTATATATATCTATATACAGTATGTCTCTATATATAAATAGAGTGATCAACACCATGATAATGTGGACATCATTGATGGGGTTAGAGCACTTATGTGCACCAATCCGAACACACCTCCGCTGCCATAAGGACCGCCCATTTTATACCTAACAGACTAGCTTGGGACTAGACAGAGGCGCGAGACTTCTTGTAAGCACTGTACATAGGCCGTTTCAAATGCGATCCGCTGCAAGTCGCAACCACCATCGCGTCATTATGTTTTACGGTGCTCAAGAATAACTTCATGCCTAAAGCCACCTTAGCCATTATTCACAGAAACAACCCCCGCAGTTATGGCCACAAGGCTATTTACTGGCTCATACACCTACAGCAACAGACAGATGTATACATAAAGCACGCCCGCAACACGGGTGAAGTACCCATTAAGATTAATGGTCGTGTTTTTTGGGTTGATGGGCTAAGTGAAAACCGTGTCACTGGTGTGAAGACTGTGTACTCCTTTAACGGATGCTGGTGGCATGGATGCCCCCGTCCTGAGTGCGGAATCGCCGGAGATATCCACGTTAGATCTCCTGCCGACTGTCTTGCGTGGGCCCGCACTAGCCCTGTTCAAAAATCAACTTTTTCTTATTTTCATAGGTTTCTGTACTTTTTCCCATGCCTTTTGACCTGAAAAGGCCGAAAATCACAACCATTTTGACCTAGGTTGTTGGGAAGCATTGCCGCATGGAGCTTTAAGTTTTCTGCCTTGAAATCGGCCAAAAGCACCAGTTCCGGGGTCCCTTGAATCATGTTTTGCACTATAACTTTTTATCTAAACAAGATAGAGCAACAAAATAGGCACCAAATTAAAGTGTTTTTAATCCTCTTTCTAACTTATACAATTATGATAGTCTTGGAACAAGAAATGGCACATTGGTACATACAAAGATTTCAGAAATATCACAAAATTCGTTTTCTCACACTCAAGGCAGACAAGGCGCCTTATTCATGACACAAATTTGAGATTAACATTTTGTCACAAGTCTAATCGATCAAGAAGTGAAAGCATTACATGATGATTAATTTCATAATAACATTTACACAGTCAGTTGTTGAGAGTTTGTTTCTTGAAGCTGTCAAAGCGGCGTCTGTTGAACTCCACAGCTTGAAGGAGATAGTCCCTTTGCTTGGCATCTGTTGTTATGACATTTGCAAAGTCGCTCATCATCTTGACACCACGTTCAGCAATGTCATTCACCGCTTTCAGATTCTTAACATAGTCCAACGCTTTTCTGTAGTCCTCATTCTGTGGCGAAGACGTGACAGGTTCCAGAAGCCACTCGGATCCAATGTTCAGTGTGTCCAGCAGGAAATGTGATTCTGGGCCAATGAGATCAACCAGGGTGGTCTTAGCTGTGACTCTCTGGAATAGAGGCTTTCCTGTTCTGAAGCTGTCTGGCTTCTCAGTGGCATGTAACTGGGCAGCAATGTCGTGCTTCAATGTGTCACTCAATCTACTGCTGAACAGGGCAAATGGCACGACTTCCTGCGTCAGGTACCATTTGTGGTTTTCCATCTTATTAAGTACTGCATCAGCAAGCTCTGGGTCAGTTTTCTTGTACTTCAACATGTCCTGGATTAGACTTAGATCATTCACGGGAGCATCTGCAGCAGATATTGACATCATCCGTACAGGAGTGTAGAACAGCGCAAGGAAGGTGTTGAGTCTTTCCAGCTTTGATACAGTGTTTTCGTCGTACTGAAGTTGATCTGCAAACATCAGCATTTTCATGGAGTAGAGGTTTCTGGCCATCCATCTGGCCTGATGAATGGCGCCTGGTCGACTCCAGTGAATACCTCGAGGAGGCGTTCCTCCAAGAACAATGACTGTCAGTTCAGCCATTTCCCTGTAGTCGGCTCTTGGAAGCCTTTCTGCTGTTAGAATGTCTTGGAGTATTTCTTCACTGTTCTTCTTCTTTTCCTTCAGCCATTTGCTGTTGATATCCAGCACCTTTGGGTTTTCCTTGGACAAGTCCGTCCAAACATCCTTCAGATGCTCAAACCAGAGATTATCTGGCCCCTTCACCTTCCCAAACAGCTTCTCCCAAACTGCTCCTACTAGGATTTCCAGGATGTGATGTCGACAGGCCAGATAAAACACCTTTTTGTTCAGCATTTTCTCTAGCAGTTTGGCAGCTCCTCTGTGAACTCCACTGTTACTGGATGTAGTGTCAAAAACAAGGGCAGTAACATTATCCGTAAGTTGCCATGTCTCCAGTAAATCCATTGAAGCCTCAGCCTGAGCTGTGCCAGAAGAATTGTCGATGACAGGTACTCCCAATAACTTTCCTTCAGTGTATGAAGGTGGACCAGACACTAGCACAGCTAAAGTCTCTGAGGTACTTCCAGGTTCACTGCTCAAGACATCTTTGAGCAACTTTCCATCCCAGTGTAAGGCAGCGTACTGTGGGGGGTTTTCACAAAACTTGGACGTGTGACTCTGGCTGATATTATACCTGGACAGCATTCTGTTGCGACGTGTTGTTGAGGTTGAGATGACGAAGTTATCCAGATCAGCCCCTCCAGCTTTCAAGGTGGCAGAAACCATGGCAGTAACTTGATTGTCTGATAAACCAAGACGATCAGCTGTATTGCAGATGACATCACATTCCATGACCTTCCTTGGAAACGTCAAAGTCACACTAGTCAGTGTCTTGATGGTGAGAACATCCAGGACGAGGCTGATGGTAATCCATGTCCTCTGTGTTAGCGTCGTTGTCAGTTGAGTCACCCCAGGTAATGTCATCCACATGAACAACTGCCTCTTGTTCTGCTGCAGCTGTAAAATAGTACATGTTAAGACAGTAATTGTTAAGTACATGCTAAATATCGCAATGGAGTAAAACTTAAAATTTTTTGTGACGTTCAAAGTAATTAGTTTTACCTTGTTCTTGTCTATGCTGCAGTCTTTCATTCCTCGCTGCTTGCTGCAGGGATCTTGTCTCAAAAATCTTGTCATGACCAGACATATGACCTTTCCTCTCAGTCTTTTGGTCTTCGTAGAGCCTGATATCCTCATCTTTCTTCCCTCTGGATAACAGTCTGTTGTTCTGTATTTCCTAGATTGCATCTGGAGCTCCTCTATCGAACAGGCTGTCTAATTCCAGCACAAATGCTCCTCTTTTTCCTCCAGGGTTACTTGTTCTTCCTTTGCTTTTCACCGGAGCACGATGTTTCTCATGTAGTTTCATGAAGAGCTTCATTGCGTTGTACTTGGTCATTGTCTTGATCCTAGCCATCTGCCAGAATGGGATGATAGATTCAACTGTTTCATATGGAAGGTCTTGAACCATGGGCCTCCCTGCATTTTCCGGTAAATTCTGAAGATTAAGGAAATACTGGAACGCCTGTCTGTTGGTGGGAAGCTGGGAACCACTGATAAAAGCTGAAGGGTATCCAACCAGGAAAGTTTCAGTGAGAGATCTGGTAGATGGCCCAGTTGACACCTGCCTGTGGACAGTACGTGGAGGTTCTGAGATATCAACTGTGCGCCCACGGAGCTCCCTCAGCTCCTTGCTTAATGCCATTGTGAAGTTGTAACTTGTAGATGGTTTTCTAGATTCTGATTGAGTTTCTGTTGTTTCCTGAAAAATGATAGATAATTATTATTATTATTATTATTAATTATTATTTATTTATTATTATTATTATTATTATTATTATTATTATTATTTATTAATTTATGCTCTTTCATTTGATACCTAATTTGTTGCTCTATCTTGTTTAGATCAAAAGTTAAAGTGCAAAACATAATTCAAGGGACCCCGGAATTGGCGCTTTGGCCGATTTCAAGGCAGAAAATTTAAAGCTCCATGCGGCAATGCTTTCCAACATCCTAGGTCAAAATAGTTGTGATTTTCGGCTTTTTCAGGTCAAAAAGCATGGGAAAATGTACAGAAACCTATGAAAATAAGAAAACGTTGATTTTTGAACAGGCCTAACCCGCACCCGCGATCAACGTTTCGGCTCCCAGTTCACTCACAAAGTCTTGTGGGAGCATGAATATGACGCACGGATGGAGGCAGACGGGGCGTACCGTGAGGAAATAAACACAATCAAGCGTTCAATGGTACTGGAACCTCTCAAATGCGGTGATAGCTTGTCCGGTGGGCGTACAAATCCCTTCAAGCTATACTTTCCACCTACGGAGGGTGTGAAGCTCCACTACTACGATTTCTGTTCTTTATACCCCTACGTGATGAAGAACAACCCGTACCCTGTGGGAGCGCCTGAGAAACTGGTGGGACCTAGTCTACCCTCCATCGCCGAGTTTTCAAGAAATTTCAATGATCGCTACTTTGGACTCTCTTTCGTAGGCGTGCTCCCCTCTAACGATTTATGGATGCCGATCTTACCCGCCGTTATCGACCACAAGCTCATGTTTCCCCTGTGCGTGAAGTGCGCGGAAGAGAATAACGGTGATTGTGACCAGACACCCCACCAGCGTAAGATCAGAGGCGTACATACAAGCAAGTCCTGAGCTGGCCCTAGCCGTAAGCCATGGGTATAGAACACTGAAGATACATGAGGTGTGGAGGTTTCAGAAGCTACCCAACCTTTTCACACCATATATAAACGCATTTTTGAAGGATAAGGTCGAGGCATCAGGGTATCCGCGAGGAGTTGGTACCGAAGATGAAAAGTTTGCCTATATTCAACGTTACCGCGACCACGATGGTATACAACTTGATCGTGCCCAAATTGCAAAGAATCCTGGCAAGCGCTTTAGTGCAAAATTGTGCCTAAACAGCCTTTGGGGAAAGTTTGCGCAGAATACCGGTAAAGGGAATGTTCATTTGGCGAAAAGTTATAGTGAAGTCTGGGACTACGCCAACGCACCCGATAAAGAAGTCATGGAGATTGTGAATGTAGGTAATACTGTACTTACATAATAAAGTACAACAACACTGAATTGGCCACAGAGACATCACGGGTTACAAACATTCCTGTAGCCAGCTTCACAACAGCCTACGCCCGCATCAAACTTTGGGGTCTATTGCATTCTCTTGGGCGGAGAGTATTGTATGCCGATACAGATAGCGTGACATTCACAGCGAGGAGTGGTGAATACATGCCCGCTATTGGGGAGTTTCTCGGCGAGCTTACTGATGAGATCAAGGAGACATCGCATACGCCGACTCTTTTGTCTCAACAGGACCTAAAACCTATGGGGTACGGGTGAGGATAGGGAATGAAATGAAATATATCGTGAAGGCAAAGGGTATCACGCTTAACCAAGCGAATCGGCGGGTCGTCAACTTTGATTCGCTGAAGGAGTTAGTGTGCTTGGAAGATGATGAGGGCGATCGACCGCCCCAACTGACTGTAGGCACCCACAATTTTTGGACGCAGAAGCTGGGGGTCGTGAAGGGACTTAGGGGTACAAAGGTGTGCCGTAACACATATAGGAAACGTTACCAAATGCCTGGCACCTATGACACCGTGCCCTTTGGACACCACGATCTTTGATATGTCTATTGCTAACTTATTTATTACACGTATTTGTAAATATATGTACATCCTGATTATTTCGTTTATTAAATAAATCGTGTTTCATCTTGCGTTTCACTTTGCTTGTGTGCGTATGTACAGTAAAATTTAAGCACCGCCCACTGTAAGACCGGTGACGTGAATCACGCCGCAACCTGAGCAGATCTCTACCCTTCCGTATTCAGTTGACCTCTGTATACCCTTGAGCTCAGACGTGTATTCACTCGCATAGAAGGAAATGACCACCTTTAATATCGCGTGTTCAACATTTATGAAGTGGTATTCAGCAAAGTGCGTAGATGTAGTGGATACTGAAAAACTCCCTATCCCCGCATCCTTTGACTCTTTTAAAGCTGCATTGAATCGTGCGAAGGGTCAGGCTATTCAAATACTCTACGGATATTCTGGAGAGGGGATTGTAGGATTTCGCAGTACAGACGATGTACTGAAGTATGTTATAGAACTAAGCTTTATAAAGGCTCACGTGCACCGCGTGGTAGAAAAAGCGGCACGCTCAGAAGATAAACAACAGTTATGGATAGTGAGTCTTGTGGATGAGTGGTGTGATAAACGGTATTATATCATGCTACACCATGTCGATTACTCATACCCTACGACTGAAAATGTACTGAAGTATGTTATAGAACTAAGCTTTATAAAGGCTCACGTGCACCGCGTGGTAGAAAAAGCGGCACGCTCAGAAGATAAACAACAGTTATGGATAGTGAGTCTTGTGGATGAGTGGTGTGATAAACGGTATTATATCATGCTACACCATGTCGATTACTCATACCCTACGACTGAAAATGTGAATCTCGTCATCATGGACAATCTTAAGTATTTTTACCACTACATTAATATATATCATGATGAGGTTTGTAGTGAGGTTGTGGCTAAAGGGCTATGTGAGTTTTTAACAGATTTTAGAGATGAGTATCGCCTGTTAAATAAAAAAGGATAAATATGAACATATGTTTCTCTCTAACAGCGCTCCGCAATGTGAAGATGTTTAGGAGAGATAAAACATTATAAAATGTGTTTAGCTCGTGAAATTTACCCTGAGGGAAACTGTCTGGTGCGTATTCAGGGAAGTGGTAGTGATAAAACACTAAAACCAAAATTAATTCTTGTACCGGAAAATTTCTTAAGACACCTGCCCAATATAATGGGATACAACAATTCATGTTGGGTCAGCGCCGCACACGTTTCATCAGATTATGGTGCGACTCACTCCTCACGGACCATACGAGTTCGAACAAACCCATTCACGTTTCATCAGCTTGAATCACAAGCCAGTTGAGCCGATCCTGCCTACCTGCCTGCCTCCTGTGGCTCATAGCCTTCTCAGAGCTTGCGCCGAGTGGACGTGTCATCTCGAACTGTGTGAATACGATGGAACTCCCTTTGAGAAGCATTCTCAACGCCTCGTACGACGTCTCCGTGACGAAGTCGTTGCGTTTGTTCAGGCGGGAAACCGGCACCATTAGCTGTGTGCTTGAAACGAACGGTAGACCTGCGAGCAAGCGCAAAGTTATTTATTTAAATCTTGAGGAGATGCATAAAATCTTTGTGGTAGTTGAGAGGTTGTGCTGAGGACCGTTATAAAATACCCGCTGACGTAGGTATAATAAAGAGGTGATTAGTGATGCCTCCTCATATACCATTGTTTGTACATTGAGTGTAAATAACAATCAAGCATGTAATGTGGAAGAACACGGCTGATAATTACGTTCTTGTTCCGACACGAAACCGTTTCATCCTCGACAGAATGTTTGAGATCGTCGGATTCCTTAAGCTGAAGCCTACATTAGATGCACATATTACAGACATGGTTTATTTTGACGCAGTGCTTGAATACGCTTACATCGCTCTGCTCGACGGATATGTTGAATGTAGGAATGAGCAGGGGGAGAACGGACTAGCTCTGGAAGCACATTTAAAAGGCTTAGATTCTTCGAAATATCCTGAACTTTGGTACAAAACGCTAGAGAGGTATAGGGCTGAGCTCGCCTACACTGTTGACTCTGAAGAACTGTACCTCTGTATAGTGGATAGGTGTAATGATTTGGTAGAATATTTCATTTGCCGCTATGTCGAGTGAAGAAGAGTTCACAATTGAAAAGTTCGGGACGATAAGAAAATATCCCCGATTGGAAAGGCATGATTATAAACTTGTACTTAATGTAACGGTCAACGATGAAGTTTTTGTGTGTGCTTTTGAATGTGTTCTAGCTGCGCTTAAAGACAACTTGCCTGCCGAGTTTAAAGTGGATACAAAAATAGTATTGAACGATATGAAAGCCATTTATATCGAGTATAGACCGTCATATCAGTTAAACGGTGAGGTGATGCTTGTACGGTTTTACCACATCCTGCAGAGTAATGGCGATGTTGATATAGCATCAATCACCGTTGAATTTACCGTTTTGCATCGTAGGCCGTAAAGAGAATATATATATATATATATATATATATATATATATATATATATATAATATATATATATATTTCCTGTAATAATATGATTACACGATTTGTATATATTTTCCTGTACTAATATTTGATAATATAACTTTTGATAATATAACTATATATTTTTCTAATATTTTGTTGATACTAAGTTTTGTGCGATTGTATATAATTAATATAGCTAGATATTTTTCCTGTACTAATATTTGATAATATAACCTATGATAACATAACTATATATTTTTCTAATATTTTGTTAATACTATGTTTTGTATTATTATATATAATTAATATAACTATATATTTCTCTAATATTTTGTTAATACTATGCTTTGTATGACTATATATTTTCCGTTCTATTATTTGATCATATATAAGCCCCATTGTATATCCATTAATTAATAAATTGGACGTTGTAATGGTGTTTTATTTATTCTTTGAACACGTTTATATCATTTGTTTCTAAAACAGAATAATTAATTAATTGCTATTTGTCAAATCGGCCTTCTAAACGAACTGGCATATATGCTTTAAATAAAATACATGGCGTTATCTGGTAACTCAGCAGCCAAATGGCTGAATACTATATGAGAATTAAACACATGGCGTTATCTGGCTGCCCACCCCACTGGCTGCTTAAGCCAACTGGCTGTTTGGTGCCCTATAAGAGGGCGAAGAGGGCGGTGGGTGGCCGAGGGAGTCATAATGCGTCTGACAGCTGTCAGGCGAAGGACCCCCATCTCCTATTGGTCTCTCCAACTTCCTCTTGCTATCTCTTTCTGCCCCTTTGGGGAGGTGAGGCACTCCCACTTTCTCCTCCAAAGAGGCTCCCTTAGGATAGGTATGCCCCTTACGGGGGTTCAGCTTGGGGGAAAACTCCAAGTTGCATACCCCTTGCAATCCCATTTTGGGGTTGGCAACAAAGGGGGGGTGCCTTGCAGTAAAGGGGGTTGGGGGTTGGCACTCTTGCAACAAAGAGGGGTGGGAGTTGGCACTCGCAACAAAAAGGGGTGGGGGTTGGCACTCTTGGAACAAAGGGGGCGGGGGTTGGCACTCTTACAACAAAGGGGGTGGGGGGTTGGCAATCTTGCAACATTACGTAATATTGCAATTGCAACTTGCACTCAAGCATTTTGCGCCCATACTACTGCCACCTACAACCAGATAAACCATTCATAGAACTAGAGTTCATTACAGTTTTTATGAACAATGTAAAGCCATCTTGGTCTATTGAGATTAAAATATAAGAGCCTATGACTGTAATTTGTAATAAAAAATAGTTTACAAAATCCGACTTTAACAAGAAAAAGTCACATCTAAATTATCTAAGCCTGTAAACACTTTGAATAGCTGTATCATATCGTCCCCAAAACGATGTCTCTCAAAACTAAACATGCCTAGGTCCTTTATTCTCTCACTGCATTCCAGTCTTCTTCTTAAACCAGAGGTAAGTTTGGTTGTCCTACACTGCACATCTTCAAGCATATCTATATCCCATCTATGACCAGATTTGAATGCAGTATTCTAAGTGAGACCTAACAAAAGGATTAAATAATCTACAGATGACTTCCTTACTCTTGTAGATAACAGCCCTCTTAATAATACCTACCATTTTATTTGCCTTATTTCTCACCACTGTTTAGAAAATTTCAAAGCACTACTAACTATAATGTCTAGATCTTTTTCCCAACTGACGCCCTCTAACCAGTTTCCCTGCATTTCACAACTAAAGTTTTAGCTATTTCTACCGAAATGGATGACTTTGCCTTTCAACACTGAATTCCGTCTGCCATTTACTAGGCTGGGAAACTAGCCTAATCTATCAAGATCTTTTTGCAGTTTATAAGAATTTTCTATATTTGCAACTAGGGTAATTACACCCTACTTTTATATCATCCTCAAATCTCTAAATCATTCAAATATAAAATAAAGAGTAATGTGCCTAACACTGATTCCTGTGGTATCCCACCTTTCACTTTGTCACCCTGATTCATGACCACTTAAAATTACCCTCTGTTCTCTGCCTTCAATTATAGGATTTTGATGTGGCCATGTTATAGTTAAAGTAGTAGGATCGACTTTTCCTCCAGGCAATAACATTTCTGTTTAAAGTCCATGCATCATCAACAAATGATTATGCAGAAAAAGGTCTCTCTGTGGAGAGATAATGATAACATAGTTTAATTTTTTAATAAAAAAATAAACATGATTCGAGTAAATTTAGGAATTTTCTTAAGAACATAAAAAACAATGTTCAAATTATAAGGCACTGACAATTGTTCAAGTAAATAAATATATATTTACTACATCACAACCATAACATTATTATTCACGATTACTCAATACTTGGTCCATCTTCCATTATTATTATTGACCTCTCGTAACCTATTTGGAAGAGATGCCACGTGATTGTAGATGACTTGTGGGTTCGTGCGGTAAAGTTCCCACTCTGCCATGGTGTGTTCGAG
>JAJOZX010004874.1:0-12500 GCA_023014485.1 Bathynomus jamesi | reverse complement strand
AGCCTTGGAAAAAACTAAGTTTGATCCTGAAGGGCCAACTGCATAGACTGCAAATCCGTAACAACTGGCACTAGCGTCACAAAAAATGACTAATGAAGCAGAGTCGCTAGAATCGAAAGCTGAACGTTTGAAAGAAAGATTTGAAAGTTCTTTAAGATCTTTGTAAATCTTAGTCCAAACCTTCAATTCATCTTGACCGACTTTCTCATCCCAAGACAACTTAAGCTTCCACAATTTTCTCACGAGAAGCCTACCCCGAATGGTAACTGGGAGGTAAAGGATAATGGATCAAAAATTTTAGAAATTTGGGAAAGGATTTGGCGCTTGGTACAAGCTTCAGGGTCTAGATCATATTCTGACAGCAAGATTAAGTCCCGACTTACATCAAAGTGATAACCCAGCACCTTTTCCAAGCATTCATGTTGAACAACATTTTGATCTTGAACCATTATGTTTTTGAGACAGTCTAGATTAGTGTTCCATGATCTAAGGTTGAAACCTCCCTCAGACATTCTCTGATTTAAAGTGGAGTATAATTCCAGAAGTAATTCTGGATCTGAATTCGTGAAAATTAAATTATCCACATAAAAATGTTTCTTGAGAACTTCAGAGCATAAATCATCTAGATACTGATTGGCGTGATATTTAATGACATAGTTGAGTATGAAAGGTGAACTGGCCAGACCAAATACTATGGTAGTATACCGATAAGTTAATAATTGATCTTCCTCTTCCCAGAAAAAACAAAACCTATTTTTATCAACATCAAGCTTGAGCTTGATTTGAAGAAATGCCTACTTTATAACTGATAGAAATTTTTCATTTAATTTTGTTATTTAAATTTTGCAATTCTTAAGTTAAATTTTCTGAGTTTAAACTAATTAAAGTTTGAGTTTCAGTTCATATTTATGTAACATTCCTGCTGATAGATAATTAAATCCTGTTCTGGAATTTAGTAATTTCAGTGAAATTAGTAAGAATTATATATACTATATATATATATATATATATATATATATATGATGAATAAAACCACGAAGGAAAGGAAACACAAAATAGTGCTCAAGCGCTTTCGTCTAATGACATCCTCAGGAACACTGAAGTACATAAAAGGTTACAGCCTATATATAGGTTACAGAAAGAAAAAATAAATAAATAAATAACATACATACATACATACATACATTATATATATATACACATACATATCTATATATATATATATATATATATATATATATATATGTATATATATGCAATAAACGGAGAAGTAAAAATAAAAATTAAAAATTAATTATTAAAGGATTATCATAGAAGCATAAAGATTTGTAAGGAAAAATATCGATTTTTAGCACAAGATCAAATGAATTATAAAAATACAAATTTATACTGGAAATCTGCCCGGGTTTTAACACTCAGCCTTTTATGGTCAAGTTTCGATATATATAAAAATAAAATGAAAATTAAAAGTTAATAAAGTAGCATACAAGTTTACCAAAGATTGAGCGTTCTACACTTCTTATCTAAATCTGTTTTGATGGAATTCAAAACAACAGGATCGAGTTGAAAAAGACCTTTGCTTATGTTGAAGTTATTTGAAAGTTGGATAATGGCAGACTCAAGAATATTTCTATTAACAATGTTGCTAGAGTGGAATAAAACTGAAGCATTATTCCAATCAATACAGTGGGATAACTCTGACAAATGGACAAAAAGGGCACTGGACAACTGTCCTGTTCTAACGGAATATTGATGCTGTTTTATACGTGTGTGCAAATCCTTTCCCGTCTGACCTATGTAAAAAGAATCACATTGTTTACACCCAATTTTATAGATAATGCCTGAATTATTGGTACGGCTATTTTTTACTATGATATTTTCGAAATAGTCAGTGGAGTAAAAAAGCAAGCTCAAAGTGTGTTTTGAACCTTTCTTCGAAAAACATTAGTGACGATGCAAAAAGTGCCCTTGGATATGGTATGTCCTTTTTTATTGTTAAAAAACCTTCGGCTTTACAAATTTGTTACAGTCTCGCGTGTTTTGAAAAACAGTGTAATCTCCCTCAGTATTTGTTTAACATAGTTAAAGGCCTCGTTTATAGTGCGGCGAATGGTAATTACGAAGATAACTTTCCTAAACGTTTTCGCAATAGCCTCTCACAATTAAAAAAAGATGGGGAGCTCCATATTACTAAAGCAGACAAGGCTAACACCATAGTTATTATGGACAAAGTGGACTACATCGGAAAGATGAACGAGCTTCTCCAGGACCCCGCCACATACAGCAAACTTAGGAAGAACCCGCAAGATGACGTCATTAAATCATTTAATAGTGGCTTGAAACGCATTCTCAAAGATCATAAGGACTTAATTCCGCTTTTCATATCCACTTCACCTTCTCTGCCCTACCTTTACGGTCTTATTAAAACCCACAAACCTGGCAACCCTATGCGCCCTATTATTAGCTCGGTGGGCTCTATTACTTATAAACTCTCCAAATGGCTTGTCAAAGTCTTGTCCCCCATTCTCGGAACTATCTCTGATTCACATGTAAAAAATTCCATGGATCTTACTGAAAAATTGAATAATGCGCTTACTGAAACTAACGATAGATTGATCAGTTTTGACGTTTGTTCATTGTTTACAAAAGTGCCGATTGACGATATGCTTGACTTTCTCTCCCAAGAATTACATAAGTATGACCTGCCACTACCTTCATACATTGTTTTGGAACTTATTAAGCTTTGCATCAAAGAGTGTAAATTCACTTTCAATAGCGAGTATTATCAACAAGTTTTTGGGATGGCCATGGGCAACCCCTTATCGCCCCTCCTCTCCAATATTTATATGGAGTTTTTCGAAATTACTTACATTCCGAGAATCCTGGGGGTTGGCATCCCTTGGTTGCGGTACGTCGACGATATTTTGTGTATCTGGCCCATGAATCGTGACCTGGATAACTTCCTCCTTCAGTTAAATGATCAAGTCCCCTCCATTAAGTTTACTTTAGAAGTGGAACAAGACAATTCAATCCCATTTTTGGATGTGCGCGTACATAGGGAAAGCCCAGGTTTTAAGTTTAGTATCTATCGGAAAACAACAAACAATTTGTCCTACGTACACTTTTACTCGGACATGACACCCCCACTAAGAAGGCCATTTTTTCATCAATGTTTCTCCGCGCCCTTAGGATCGCCAGTCCGGAATACATCGATGCCGAATTGGAAAAAATCAACGGTATTGGAAGTGATCTGTGTTATCCATCTGCGTTTATGGAATCTTGTCTCAACAAGGCAAAACGAACTCTCTATCGTGTCAATAATAACACTCGTACTTTGTCAAAAAATATTTTAGTACTTCCATTTTTCCCGGGCTTTTTAGGCATTGCTAATGTACTTAAACTTTTGGATATTAATGTAGGATTTTCATATAACAATATTGTGAAAAATATCATAGTGAAAAATAGCCCTACCAATAATTCAGGCATTATCTATAAAATTGGGTGTAAACAATGTGATTCCTTTTACATAGGTCAGACGGGAAAGGATTTGCACACACGTATAAAACAGCATCAATATTCCGTTAGAAGAGGACAGTCGTCCAGTGCCCTTTTTGTCCATTTGTCAGAGTTATCCCACTGTATTGATTGGAATAATGCTTCAGTTTTATTCCACTCTAGCAACATTGTTAATAGAAATATTCTTGAGTCTGCCATTATCCAACTTTCAAATAACTTCAACATAAGTAAAAGGTCTTTTTCAACTCGATCCTGTTGTTTTGAATTCCTTCAAAACAGATTTAGATAAGAAATGTAGAACGCTAAATCTTTGGTAAACTTGTATGCTACTTTATTAACTTTTAATTTTCATTTTATTTTTATATATATCGAAACTTGACCATAAAAATCTGAGTGTTAAAACCCGGGCAGATTTCCAGTATAAATTTGTATTTTTATAATTCATTTGATCTTGTGCTAAAAATCGATATTTTTCCTTACAAATCTGTATGCCTCTCTGATAATCCTTTAATAATTAATTTTTAATTTTTATTTTTACTTCTCCGTTTATTACATATATATATATATATATATATATATATATATATATATATATGTATGTATGTATGTTATTTTTATTTTTTTTTCTTTCTGTAACCTATATAATTATAGGCTGTAACCTTTTATGTACTTCAGTGTTCCTGAGGATGTCATTAGACGAAAGCGCTTGAGCACTATTTTGTGTTTCCTTTCCTTCGTGGTTTTATTCATCATAAATATTTTTCACGTGTTACTTTCGTGAAATAATTTTCATATATATATATATATATATATATATATATATATATATATATATATATATATATATATATATATATATATATATATATATATATATATATATACTATATACTATATATATATATATATATATATATACATATACTATATATTACATATATATATATATACTATATATATATATATATACATATATACATATATATATACACAAACTCAGAATGGTTCCCTGAGAACATTATATGTTAAACACAGACCGTGCATGGAACAAGGAACTTATTCGGACTATAGTGGATTTAATTTTCCCAGAAGAGTTCCTTGTTCCATGCACGGTCTGTGTTTAACACATATATATATATATATACATATATATATATATATATTAATATATATATATACATATATATATATAATAATAAATTAAAATAATAAATTATTTTATATTTATTTATTATTATATATATATATATATATATATATATATATATATATATATATATATACAGGGCGTCCCAAAAAAATGTATACACATTTTAACAGCTGATAGCTCAATTGATGTTTCTTTCTTTCCAAGTTAAACCCATTAGAATTAATAATGGCAGTCAGACTAAGCTTTGAACAAAGGAAATTCATTCTAAAATGCTACTGGAAGTGTGAAAACGCAGTTGAAGTGCAAAGAAAGTTTAGGAGGGAGTTTCAAACAGATCCACCAACCCGACTTACCATCACTCGAATTAGAGATAAGTTTGAAGCCGATGGAACTGTTCAGAATGTCCACAAGAAGCGTTCCGGAAGACCACGGACATCGACAAGCCCCACAAAGCAAGAAAGAGTACTGGAAACGTATCACCAAAGTCCAAGAAAATCTGTGCGGCAAGCGAGTCGTGAGGTAGGAATTTCAGAATCGTCTGTCCAACGCATTTTGAAGCGCTGTCAATGGAAAAGATACATTCCAAGATTAGTCCATGCTATTAATGAAGATGATCCGGACCGAAGAGTGGAGCATTGCGAGTGGTACTTGGCACGATGTGGATGTGGATTGGACGAAGGGGTTTCGTAGAATACCCTCCGCGTTCACCAGACCTCACACCACTAGACTTTTTTTATGGGGATACTTAAAAGACAAAGTCTACGCTATAAAACCTGCAACAGTCGCTGAATTGAGAGCAGCCATTGAACGAGAATGCACACAAATACCAAACGAAATGTTTCGTGATGTTTGCGATTCCATTGCTTCGCGTTATCAGCAGTGCCTGGACCAGAACGGACGTCAGTTTGAAAACAGGCGTTGACAAAACAATTAAATAATGTCTGTAGATTCTATTACATTTTGAAACTGAAATGTATTTTAATAAACACTGCCTTTATAATTATTTAAAGTGTGTATACGTTTTTTTGGGACGCCCTGTATATATACTATATATATATATACTATATATATATATATATCCTATATATATATTATACTATATATATATATATATATATATATACTATATATATATATATATACTATATATATATATATATATATATATATATATATATATATATATATACTATATATATATATATATATATATATATATATATATATATATATATACTATATATATATATATATATATATTATATATATTATATATATATATATATATATATATATATATCTATATATATATATATATATATATTTTTTTTTCTTTCTCTGATTTACCGCCGATTCGTACCTAAAAGGAGCGGTACATATCTCGGCGAGGCGGTGAGTGGGTGATGTTACTGTGTTGGGGGTGGTAGACTAGGGGAGTGAGTAAGGGTCAGTCGCTGGATAGTGGGTAGGAGGGGTACGGTTGTACCGGACGGGAAGTGGCAAGCAGGGAGGTAAGGCCTTCATAATTTGCGAATATTCCTCGACAGTTCCAATGGACTATTGTGGTTTTCGGGGGATCTATTAGTTGATAAAGGGGGATGGGTAAAGGTGTAGGTGCTAGGAGGTTGGAGTATGAAGGGAGATCCGGAGTTCGCGAAATTGAAGGCTTTGTCGGGAGCATGGCTGGCTATCTACCGTTCACCAGGGAAGGAATCGGTCGGCCTGTCGAACCCCGCGGAGGTGGCGGGATCGAGTCGGCCGAGCGAGACCGAAAGCGTGGATCACGGCAGGCAGAGGAACATCGTGGGCTGAGAGGGTCGGATGTACTGTGACGGGCTTCTATGGTCGGACCAGGAGGGGGCACGGTAGCCCCAAAAGTGGCGCTACCCCGCCTGTCCGGGGTCTCATGGCGGATTCGAGGTGGTGATAAGGGGTACCAAAAGGACCGGGCGGGTGGGAGGGAGGGCGTACACGGGGTAGCTGACAAGGAGGGGGCCGGGGATGTTGGGGGAGTAGGTACGATGGGGGTGGAAGGAAGTGAATCAGAGTAGTCTCGTGGAGGGGTGGAGGAAATGGCACCAGGAGGCAAGGGCAGATCCAGAAGACTCGTGGGCATGGGCGCGGCCGAGCTTTCCTCGGTCACGCCATGCAGCTGCGCCAGGGCCGCATCCACCGGGTCCTCGGGGGAGAGGATATTGTTCGGATTGGGTCCCGTCGTCCGGGGCGGGTCGTGGATCTCGGCCACTATTGTCAGGGTCTGTGGGGGTAGAGTGGTGGGACTTCTGCGATGGGGAGAGATGGACATAGTAGACGTGGTGGGCGGAGTGAGGATCCGAGCCGTCTTCTTGGTCCGAGGGGAAGAGGGAGAGAGATGTTGGAAGGCCGGAGGGTCCGGTGACACGCTCCGGCGTCTCCGCCTCGACGGCTTGCTCCGGGCGGCAGGTTCGGGCGTGTGCAGGGGGTACTGGGAAGGCGGAGTTTGAGGTGGATGGGACCTGGGTGTCCTGGTCCCAGACACCTGGGGGATTCGTGGCAGGTGAGGTGTGGGAAGAAGAGGAATGGTGGGGGGACAGGAAACCGTCGGGCCCTGCGAGGGTTTTCTTTGAGGGGAACAAGGAGCAGTGGCTTGGGGGGGTTTCGGCGGCAGGCCAGGGCGGCGTGCCTAGATGATAGAGCCGAGAGCAGCGGCATAGGACACCCCCTGCCTCACCTCCCGACTCCGCACCCTGTCGCTTGCCTCACGGGGGCTAAGGAAGTCCGTCACCTGTAGACCTCGGACCTCCTTCTCGAACCTGAAGAAAAGGCATTCTCGGGATGAAGAGGGGTGTGCGCCTTCACAGTTGGAGCATTTGGGTGTGTTGGGGCACCTGTCAGGGTGAGCGAGTCGTCCACAGTGTACACATAATTGATGCGGCTGTCGACAAGCGGAGCTAACGTGTCCGAATTTATTGCATTTGAAGCAACGGGTCGGGTCTGGGACGTATGGGCGGATAGAAAACTCGCATGAGGCGCGGTCTCCCATACCCCATACAATGGGGCCGGGGGGGATTAGTGTGTTGAAAGTAAGGAGCAGACGTGGGGTGGGGGAGGGGGTGCCTCCCTGTCGGGATGTGAAACGATAGATCTTAGAGACTCCTTGGGGTGCGAGGTCCTCCAGGAGCTCGTTCACTGCGACCGACAATATGCGGGTGGCGTAAATAGTGCCCTGACTCTGGTTCAGGCGAGGGTGTGGGGAAACGGACACCGAGCATCCAATGACCTCAGTGACGGAGAGTAGGGCTTTCGTCTCTGCGGCTGAGCGTGATTTTACGAGGAGGGAACCATCCCTCTGTGGTCGTACGTCATAGCGGCTGAGTTGCTGTGGTTCGGATCGCCTGGAACGTCCGTTCAGAGTTGTTCGGGAGGGACCCAGATGTAGGCCGAATCACCAGGAATTTGTGGATACTTGGGAGGGAGAGGAGGTGGTAGAGTCGAAATGGACTGGGATATTCAACGGTCGATAGGACGGCCGTGAATGCCGGATCCCCGTCCGCCGCGAGGCTCTCTCCGTGGGGAGGTGGGCTGACGGCGGGTGAGGGGGGCATATGGGGAGAGCAAGAAGCCGGGTTGTGGGGGCAAGTCCTCGGTGGAACTTGACTTGCCCGAAGGTGGCTGAAGTGGGCTGGGGCGAGACCCCTGCTCCAGAGAGTGTAGGTCCAAGGGCGTAGTCGAGGGACGGACTGGGGTCGGCAACGGAAAAGGAGAGTGCAAGCGTTCCGCTTCCACAGGGGGTCAACCCCATTAGGTCGCGGTCTTCCAGTGGTAAAGGACTCGAGGGCCTGGTTGCCCACCACGAGTGTTGAGAGAAGGAATAGTCCGGGAATGAGAAGCAGTAGTCGTAAGCCGAGGGGGAGAAGTGTCCATAGCAAAACAAAAAAAAGAACTTCATCCCCCGCGCGCATCCAGCCACCACCGACTCCAACAAGGGAAAGGCGAAGTGGGCACACTTGGTCCAACCGCCGATAGATGTCACGCAGGGAGATACACCCGCACCCAGTCCCTGTGCCTGAAAGGCGGCCACTCTCATCCAACGCGAGGTGAAAAGTGGCAGGGACAGGGTTTGGGTTTGGTTGGAAAGCGACAGGGTGCAGGGCAACCATCTCCCACACACGAGGGCCAAGGAAAGGGTCTAAATCAAGGTCCAAAGAACAACGCCAAAAAAAACAGGGAGAAGCCAGAAAGAATGGGTTAAAGGAGAAAGAAAGAAAAGAAGCAGGAGATCAGCCGGGTCCCCAAACGGGCCCAATGGTCCACGAGGGCAGAGAAAGCCCTTACACCGAAGAAAGGTGTATTCCCACATTCGCCACAGAGGGACGCGCCCTATCCCTCCGGACAAAGCAAAGGGATATATATATATATATATATATATATATATATATATATATATATATATATATATACTATATATATATATATATATATATATATATATATATATGTACTATATATATATATATATATATATATATATATATACATATATACTATATATATATATATATATATATATATATATATATATATAATATATATATATATATATATACACATACATATATATATATATATATATATATATATTATATATATATATAAATTAGTCACCCCTCTCAGAATGTACCTAATAACGTGTGACGGCGCCTCTGGCCTTGATAACCGCACGAATCCGGCGAGGCAGAGACTCTACGAGGTTGTGCATTACTGAACATCGATTTGCTGCCACTCGTTCATCAGCCGGTCCCGAAGTTCCGCCAGAGTCCGTGGTGTCTATTCCTGCGCTTCACTTTCTGTTTCCAGCCTGAACAACACCTTCGACGCATTCAGGATTAAAGGCTTCATTGGACCTGCGATGTACTCGTCGCCTCCCATCATTGGAGAAAAACAAAAACGGGACTCATCGGACCAAATTACACGTTTCCAATCTGCCGCAGTCCAGTTTTTGTGCCTCTGAGCCCATTTATAACGTGCCAATTTGTGACTTGCTGTTAACAGCGGCCTCTTCCGTGGTACCCTGCTCCAGATGTCCATCGCATGCAGTTCTCGTCGCAATGTCCGTTCGGAAATTGGTCGCTGGAGAACCTCATTGGTTTCTTGGAGCAATTGTTCTCTGGTTTGAAAACGATTTGCAGTTACTAGACGAGAAACATGGCGGCGGCCCCTATTGTCGAGAATTGTTTTCCGGCCACAGTTACGCCGTCGATTGTCAGTTGATTGCGAACTACACCACTCTTTGTAAACTCGCTGGACAGTACGCGTTGACACACCAACAAATTGGGCTACTTCAGACATTTTGTGTCCGTGGGATCTGCCAAACACGATGGCTCCTTTTTTCCACTGAGTAACGTCTGCCTCACGACCCATTTTGCAGACTATATCCAACACACACTTTGTTCTTCACCACCTCACGAAACAGATCTGATCCTGTGTGCTACGTCACCGCTACTTGTCACTTACCAATGCTACATCAGCGCCCTCTGTGTGACCTTGAACTTCCTACTATCGGTGCTATTAGGGGTGACTAATTTTTTGTCCGGAGTGAAGGGACACTTATCAGGGATTGGGGGGAAGGTCTCTCAACCATCAGGTGTTCTTCGAAACCGATCCCGTTATAGCGGATTGTGTTTTGACTAATTTCAATTTTAATTGAATCTTCCAATTGATTAACTATATAAACATATTGTGTTATTTTATAAAGTTGAATCTTCCAATTGATTAACTATATAAATATATATTGTGGTACTTTATATTGTTTGTGCACACGAGTGATTCATTAGTTTATTATATATACAAGTACAGATGGGTGGGGGGATTTAGGGGAATGAAGTGCATGTGTTTCGAAATGTATCGTAAATGTTCATTTCGTTTCGTTATTCGTGAGGACTCATCTACAATCATATATTGTGGTAATTTATATGGTTTGTGTACACGAGTGGTTCATTAGTTTATTATATATACAAGTACAATTTAATAAATATTGCTATCGGGAATACATGTCGCTATCTGGAATACATGCTACGATCTGGCAACTCAGCAACTGAATACATGGCGTGATCTGACAACTCAGCAACTGAATACATGGCGCTATCTGGCAACTCAGCCAGAATAGAGGTTTATAAAAGGCCGAGAGACGACTGACGGAGTCATTCCAGCTCGGCTCCCAGCCGAGCAAGGACCTCTGGTCCTTCTCTTTCTGGCCCTTTGGGAAAACCCCTTAGAGGCCTCTTAGGTTAGGTAAACGAAAATAACTTGGGGAGAACTCCGCCTACAAGTTGCATGCCTTGCAATCAAAGACCACTACTCTCTCTCCCTCTCTCTCCTTCAGGTGTCTCTCTCTCTCTCCTTCAGGTGTCTCTCTCTCCTTCAGGTCTCTCTCTCTCTCCTTCAGGTGTACCCCTCCCCTCTTGGCTCAGCCAACTGGCTGATTAGGAGCCTATAAAACAACGCCTACTCGGCTGAAGTCTTAATATGCACTTGGCTCCTGCCAGGTGAACACCTCTCCTCCTTTCTCTCCTTTCTGGCCCTTTGGGGGGAATAGCTTAGGGGAGAACTCCGCCCCCAAGTTGCATGCCCCTTGCAACCCCGGTTGGCAACAAAGGCTAGTACTTTTTTTCTTTTTTTGCAACACCCCCACCCCCTTTGCAACATTACATAATAACTTGCAACATTCTTGCACTATATATATATATATATAGTGCAAGAATGTTGCAAGTTATTATGTAATGTTGCTATATATATATATATAATATATATATGTTAACCCCTCCGTCTATGGCCATGGGGTGGTTCGGATCGACGGGGTTCTAGTTCGGAGGCAGCAACGGATATTTTCTATAACATTCTAATTCTTTTCGGTCGCCTCTTGTTAAACTCTTGGCTACAGACTCGCCAGACTGTTATGCCAATATCTTCTATGGTGCTTGGGTTGTCTCTTTTTGGGCAAAGGGTCGCCAATTTTTAATTCTTCTCTTTCTAATACTCTGATACTTTCTCTGATACTTTCTCTGATACTAAAATTATCGACTTTACTGACTAAGTTCTTCTGAAGAGGGCACGGCTCGAAGGAAAAAATAAAAAGTTTCTCTTACATTTAGTTTACTTCTCAAAATGTACAGGTACTGCTCTGAATTTACAGGGGTAGAGGTTCGACCTCTTTCGACCATGGCTCAGGCCGGAATCTAAAAATATTAAGAAGGCAAGGGGCCTCTGCCCCCTCCCCGCAGCGAGGCTGCTAACAAAGGAGGCTCGTAATGAAGTGCTATAAATGAAGTGACTTAATCAAGAAGTGACTTAATGAAGTAGTGACTTAATTGAAGTGCCGTAATTTTACAAATACATGTATAATATAAACCTAAATGTTTGGGGGAAGACAGTCGAAGGTTAAGTTTCCCCCTTTTAAACACATGATCAGATGTTTGAAAGATTGCAAATAAAAATTTAAAAAAATAAAATAAAAAACTAATTTGTATTTTCGCCGAGTCTACATTTATGAAGGCGATATCATTCGTAATAGTACACATAAGTACAAATTAAGTACACGACTGAGTACGTATTAATTTTGGTTCATTACAATTACGATTACAATTATGGATTACTTCACATTCGCTTATGATTGTCCCATTACAGTTCTATTAAAGTACACATTCTTACATTATAAATTAAATCATTACATTTAATTACAGTTTCATTGAAGTACATTACAAGTTATTATTAATTACAGTTTCATTAAAGTACATTACGTTATATTAAATTAAAATATTACAGTTAATTACAATTAAACAGTTACTATAACTTTGTT